>JASSUY010000470.1:0-29654 GCA_032466535.1 Forpus xanthops | reverse complement strand
CCCTTGGCCCCTGAGCCGATCGGCACTGGGGCACATTGGTAACTCCCAGAGCAGAGCTTCGCGAAGGCGTAGGGTGTGTGAGTGGGGGCAGGTGTACCCCTGAAAACAAGGAAACACCGGTTTAGTGGAAAAAAAAGGCGGCAGGCTGCTGCTTGGCAAATGCAGTGGTACCCAGATAGAGGTGAGACAGTTGCATTTACACTCCCCAAATGCCACCTTCTGTAGCCCAGCACTCCTCAGGCTGTAACACTAGGAGTGGAAAATAGCCAAGTAGGGTTGGACCCACCTGGAAGAATGGGTCATTTTTCACACTGGACGTAAGACTCACCACAATATGTGATGTGGGTGGGTCAGACACAGAATGGGTTGGAAGGGACCTTAAAGATCATCTAGTTCATGGTCACGGACACCTTCCACTAGACCAGGCTGCTCAAAGCCCCTTTCAACCTGGCATACTGCATGGCTGATGAACATCAGAGAATCCCACTAGTCACAGGCTAAGGGATGATCGTTGACACCAGCACGGAGTTACAAGCAGCAGTGTTCTGATGGGTCTCAAGAGTTCATTAGCCAGCATGCACAGAAATAAATGGGATGTTTTCAAACGCAGAAAACAAATGAGTAAAAGGACCAGTGCTGGAAACTTCCCTACTTTTATCTGCTTGCAGTACCAAGGTTGAGAGTAAATCCCCAGGTAAATCTTGAGATGCACAACTAGAGAATCACAGTAACACCCCGCGCAGTCAAGCTTAAAATTACACACTCATGGGAAGATCCTTCTGTTTAAAGTCTTCCAAATATGTAGATTTTGTCTGTTCTGTCAAGGTAGGCTTTTGATATTACAGGGGAAGAAGCTGCTCATTGTTAAAGCAAAACATTTAACATGGGATGGTAGCTCGGTGGAAAACTTTTAACTGTTAACAAACCTTTTAGGCCTACACCTTCTAACAATGTTAGGAATTCCCTGGAACAGCAGATGCAAAACGATCAGTAGTAACATACAGTGCTGTACAGGAGTGACTGAAGACATACAGTTGGTCAAAGAAGAACTATTAAAATAATGAAATGGCCATTCTCATTTTCCTGTAATGAAAACACATTTAGTAATCCTATTGAAGGGTCCAAGTCTACTTTAAAATTTACTGCACCATTTATAATGGCAAATCTATCTGAAAGAGATTATTTTTTCTATGCATTCTAGAGCCTTTTTCAGTATTTTGTACTCTGGCTTCACAGCTGTGCTCCTCAGTAATAGAACATTCATGAACTGAGCACAATAGAAGGGGTCAATAAGATGAACAGGAATGTAGCAGCTTAAATTAGAAATGTTTATGGGTTGAGAGAATCATATTGACATCCATCAGCCTAAAGAACAGGACAAAGAAAATGCAATTATGAGTACTACAGTGGTGCACAAGAAGCAGCAACAACTAGCCAAAGATGCAGAAATTCAGAGCAAAGCACCTTGAAATTACACGTGAGTACTTAATAATTCAAATGTACTGGTACCCACATTTTTCCATTTGTCTTAAAATTGGACATAATTTAATCTTCTGTTTAAGAAAGCAACGTTTTTATAAGCTAAAACTTACAGTTTATATTTTTAGATCCAGAACTATGATGAAGCTCCAGAAAAGCCTTCAAATAGTTCTAATGACCTGTAACAGAAACATGTAATCACAATCAGTTCCAGAAGGACTGAAGACCTCCTGAGACATCCAAAGGTGATTCATCAAATTCCAGCATTTGCAAATCAGGGTGCTTCCCTCTTCAACAAAGCATATCATCCAGCAGGAGGGAAAGCTTTTACACTTAGATGGCATACCAGAACAGAGCTCTCCCTGGAATTTTCACTTTATTTGCTGGATAGATGTGAGACAACTATCAGGTTACCAAAGATTATTAGTGAATAGGCTATTAATATATTTCCCTGACAGGCCAGCATGATACTCATAAATTCATGTTCCTCCGATGAGAAGTGCAAAAGCATTGCATTGTGGTTTTTGCTATGCAGTTGAAATTATGATTAACATTTAGGTACATAGTCTATATAATGGATTTGGACTGCAGTGTAGTAAGCAAAGTCATAAATATGAAGTGTTGGAGAAAGTTAATAAGGAATTTCGTATACATCCTAAATGGAGAGCTGCTCAATACAGTCAGACATCTCGGAAACAGTTCCAAATGCATGTGCTGCTTGCATATGCTCAGCCAGCCTCATCAATACACGGATCTCTTGGTTTAGAACAAGCCGTTGTGTTAACTTCCAAGTACAGTGAAATAGTTCCTGCAGTCATGGCCCTCAAAAATAGATACAAAACACTTAACTGCCTCTGTACTTAAGATACAAACATCTCATGAAATAACATTTGTAACGGGGAAAAAAATAGGCTTTTCTATATTATCAGCTTATACCAAAACCATTTCATCATCATTTTGCTGTTTCTATGTGTGAGCTATATCTGCCTATTTATTTTGGTCACAGTCCACCCGACTTTGCAGCAAGGAGTGACTGCCCACAGGAGGCTCCATTGACAAGTAACCCCCTGCACCCGACCTTCCTCAGTACAGCACGGGTCTGCAGACCCTGCTTTGGGACTGACTGTGCTGATGAGAAGCTGATGGTTTCTTCCCCTGCTTCCTTCTATATTACACCTTTTTACTTAAAGGTTAGTCCACGCAGGGACATAGTTAAAGCACACAATGATCCCATCTCTTGCTTCTCATTGCAGAGGAAGGCAAGAAAGAGGTGAATATGAAATAAGCAAGGCTACCATCTAGTGGTGCAACTGTACCTTCATATTTCCGAGGAACCTACACCATCAAATAGCATTTTGCTGAATATATTGATCATAAACCCAAGGTTAACATAGAAATTTAATTAGGAATTAAATTTAGTTATAGCAGAATGGTGGGTTTTGCTGTGTTTTTTTTTTTTTAACTGCTTCTCTAAGATTTTCACACACCTCGCTGTAACATTGTCTCCATCTTAAAATACTTAAGCAAGTAACATTCCAGAAGGGACAATAAACACCACACGCATTGCACACACAGCTAGATTTAAGAATTAGACTTGTAACATGTAATTTTTCATTACAGGCTCAAACATGTTGAGAGCTTTCAGTCCATCTGACACATTGCTTTGCAGGACCTGTGTGAAAACATGTACTGCTCCTATTATTTTGAGTTCCTGTCTCATTAGTGTTCCCTGAGCAAGCATATCGTAAAAGACTAACTCTGACATGGAGGAACTTCCCTGTGTTATTTATGGAGAAGCAATGACCATGCGGCATTAGTCTCAGATATGATTACCCCAGTAGTTTAATTAAGCCAGGAACTAAACCAAGGCC
This sequence comes from Forpus xanthops, assembly GCA_032466535.1. Lineage (NCBI taxonomy): Eukaryota > Metazoa > Chordata > Aves > Psittaciformes > Psittacidae > Forpus > Forpus xanthops. The sequence goes on along the minus strand of JASSUY010000470.1, from coordinate 26,304 downwards.
TCCTGTTATACTCATGGAGACATCTGTCCACTGCATTGGTTATCTCAGGCATGTTACCACTACATTAATGAAGGCCATATGGGAACAAGTACAATCTGGAGCAATTTTCAGGCCGACAGTTTGCTGATTTCTTGACAAGCAAGGTGGAGTGGTAATTTCAAGGTTTCTTTCTAGCTCTTCAGGAATGCAAAGTCTTGCCTCCAGGAATGGTTGTAAAGTTATAAATGAACTCTTAGCCATCCAAGTAGATATAATGCTCTGCTCCCTCCTTTCCTTGCTTGTTATACAATGGTATATTGAGATTTCCTACAGGTGGGATGAAAGAAAGGTGATCTGGCCTGGCCCCCAGGCATATAAGCCTCTTGATTATATCATGTACTTATCCAGACAGGGGCAGCTTCATTTATTTTTTCATCATTACAGGCAAGTTCAGGGGGAGGTGAGCCAGGTGAATGTGATAGCTTGCAAACAATCACAGTATTTGAGATAGGAGAACATACCAACTGACCACTGCAGGAAAACAGTCCATTTTGGACTTCCTTCTAGTTGGAGAGGCAGGGCAAGAGAAAGCTGCTGTTTGAAAGAAAAAGCTGCCCTTAACACAGTTTCTAAATGCTACAGCAGCTGCTCAGGCACACTGCTACAAGGCAGTAGGTGCTTTCAGAGCTGACTTTTCAGCAAACTCTGTTTATTAGTTAATGTGGACAGAAATGATCGAAAGTTGCTACAGAGCAAGGCCTGTAATTATAGGGAGTCAAAAAAAGAATAGCTCACATTTGCACATCTAACATATAGCTAGAGATTCTTGCATTTGCTGCTTAAAATGGGAAGTATAACCCTGCTTTCTGATGGGCACTGAGACGTAAGATCACCAGTATTTTCCTACAGCTGAGAATCAGGAACAGAACAGAGATTTTGCAATGCCTCTTGCCTTTGAGGCTATAAATATTTTGAGAAGGCAAAAGCACAAAATAAAGCACAGCTCAGAAGTTTTAGGCCAACACCTCTCCATTGACAGCAGTTGCTGTGTTTCAGCCCTGGTGCTCTCAAACCTTGGAACTTTTCCTGGAAGTGCTGCACTGCCAGTTCTGCTTCCTGACAGGTGACTGAGGATGGTGCAGCAATACAGCTCCCTGTGAGGCAGTCAGGAAACCCATGTCTCAAGCCAGAATGGCTAACTCTATCATATGCCATATATACATACATACACATTCACATGCACCAGTACGCATTAACTGAGAGGTAAAGAAAGCTAAGATAAAGTTAGAATCACTACGTTTATTGGCAACATAAGGCCAGAGCTTTGTCTCTGAAACAAAAGCCTGTTGTCTAATGTCCTAAATACAGCTAGAAAAGCCCAGGCTGCAAATGCATTCAATGGGAATTTTGCCCCAGGTGTATAAATATACATGGGAAAGAATGGCATGTTTTGTATTTATAGCAGCAGAATGTGATACAGTCTCATTGTTTTTCTGATTTATAGTGTAGTTCCTCTCACCATCTAAATATTTTTCTTTACTGAGACAGGGATTTGTATCAGTGTGCTATCAGCCTTGTATAAGCTAAACATCTCCACTAAAACAAGGGTTAGGGGCCAAATGATGGTGTTCTTAATACCCACACTTCAAAACAGTGCCTGTTAAACTGATCATGAGAAAAAGTTTTTCCACCGGGGACAAACACTGCCTAAACGTTCCTCTTAAGTTGAGGGGTGGAAATACTTTCCTCATGTAGTGTGCAAAAATTCCTGGAGCAGAGGGAGAAAAGCCTCTGTTTCTTCCTGCTGATGATGCTCTGAGATCATCCTCTGAAGATTCACAGGAGGCACTATATAGTACTATCAGAATGGCTTGGGGCAAAGGCAAGCATGGAAGGAGTGATGTTTCCCAACCGGGCTTGTTTAAGTGTGTTTTTAATGTTAGTTGCTTGCAGTTGAGGAAAGACTAATAACCTTCCACCAGTAACATCCACAGCAGTGTCAGAGCAGTTGGGCCTCTGCACTGCTGCATCCCCCAGCTGGTAAGAGCAGCACATACAACACAACTGCTTTTCATTAGTGATACACATATGTAAAATTCTTTGAGAGAGAATTAAACTTAATCAAAGGGATACATTCTGCCAGATGTACTTCTGGAAAGTGGTTATTAATGTGGGATTAAGTCTCTCATTCTTACATTTTGAAATCAAAGCCTTGTCATGTAAGTACAAGTGAATAGCTACTGTTAGTTTGTAATTAACATAGGAATTGGTACAGGCAAGGGCTCAGTGGTTTAAAAAGCACATATTGAATTCCACTAGCATGATTAAGGGATCTGTTTAATGCTTCTATGTACTATTACAGAGCAGAGAAGCAAGAGCAGCTCAGACCTTGGTCTGTGAGATTGTGGTCACACTGAGAAATCAGAGCTGTGCTGCTCTGAGTCATTTCTGAGTCACAAGCCTGCCAGAGCTGCACACCAAACATACATACATGTATTGTAGCTAGTAACTCTAAGACATGCCATAGACCTTAGGAGTGATGAGGAAGGGACAGTTTGGGAATGGCTCAAATGCAGAAAATGTCTTTCCCATGCAGTCCTGCACAGCCAGCCCACTTCAGGACAGGACCAGATAGGCAGGCAGGTCTCAGGGCAATTCAGGGACCTCAGGCTCTCATCTTCACTTACTGGACTAGCAGCAGCTCTATGCCAGCATCGTTCCCAAGGTAACATAGCTGTTACAGAAGAACCGTGCTTGAACTTCTCAAAACCTGTCTGCAGTTGAGGCTTTACTTCAGGGCACTTCTCCAATTAAAAACAAAATCCCCACACTTCTCAAGAGTGTGCACATACAGGTGCACTCAAGAGGAATGAAATCCTTCAGCACAAGTTGGTGTAAACATTGTGGTATGCCCCTGTTGATGTATAGGAGGAGTTCAGGGTAGCTTGTACTGCCTGTTTTTGTTATGGAATTGGGAGTTTTCAGAGAATATGCCACACTGACCACAGTTCATTTCAGAATGGTGGGGGTGAACATGTATGTAAAAATCAGATGGAAACATTTCACCAGGAGACTATCTAAGATATAACAAGAATGCAGGCCTGCATCAGATGCCTGGAACAAAGCAAGCATCTTTCAGGATTCTGTAAATGAGTTAGCTAAACAGCTTTTTTTTTATGATGTGGCTTTGTTGGTCAGTAATTTAAAGTATCAGCTCCTTTAAATTCTGCTAAAGGTTTCATTTGCATAACAAAGACAGAATGAAGGAAGGCCTTTCACAGTTGGGTTTATCCACATCACTACTATCCCCTCTTCCCTCTCCATAAAAGAGAGTCTAACCTCCAGGACATAGTGTACAATGCTTTTGTGCTGCTGAACTGGAGGACTGACAACATTTCACAATAAATCCCCTTCACAGGAGAGCTCTTGTCTGCGGGTGCCTCTGTTGTCATGCAAGTAGAAAAAGATACCTTTTTTCTTTCCCCAACAGACACAAAAGCTCTTGCTACTTCCCTCTGGCAGAGCCCTGTCTCTCATTTCTTATGTGCTCTTCACATTGCCCTGAGAAAACCAAACCCATGCTACCATGTTAAGAGGCCACAGGTGACAACAGACTTGGTCTAGAAGTTAAATACCTCCTCAGCAGCTCCTTTCCCTGAAAAGGTTTCATTCTTGAGGGTGGAAACCACTGATGTAAAGACGTATTTGGGAGGTGGCTTATGGCGTGCCCTCAGCACCCCATGCACCTGAAGAAGTGAACCTCTACCACCTGAGAAGCACAGTGAATCCCTGTCTTGATATCCTTTCTACTGACTTTCAGCATTCCTCAGCATTTCTTTTTTCCTGCTGTGCTCCAGCTGAAGAGCAGACAGTGCTCAGGAGGTGATTTGAAGTGGCTTTTTATTGTCTGCAAGAAGCTCAGGGTACTTAAGGCAAACTCTTCTAGCAGTCCCAGAAGAGAGGTTGTGAATGCTCTTTGGGTGCGATGTTAGCCTGATGAGTATACAAAAGTAGTGTACTCCAGAGTGAACTGCAAGGGTCAAGTGCTGCTATTTACATCTTCTGCAACCAGTAGTTTAATACACGTGGCTCATCTTAATTTCTCTTGTTCCTGTTAATCTCAGGAAAGCATCAACTGGCTGAAAAGTAGGGATACAAGTCCTTATTACAGATCATCCAAGTGTTACATCAAGATTAGCATTCATTATTATTAGCTAGATGATCTTTTAAGGTCCTTTCCAACCCTTACCATTGTATGATTCAATGATTTTATGATTATATGTATTACAGTAAAACACTATACAAAATGAGATGCTCTTGAGATATATATTTTACCTCTAAATAAAAGCACCAATCCCAAGAGTTTATAAATTAACAAAAGACAAAGAAAGGACTGAGGAATTGTTCTCCTCTATTAGAGTAGACTAGAAAGATGTATTGTATAGAGGAAAAAGAGTAGCTCGCTAACATCTATAATGAAAGTACTTGAGGGAAATGAGACACATGCCGATTGCCCAGGTGCCAATATACCGGCTTCCTTATCCACTGAGACAAGCCTTGCAAGCTTTCATACCAAGTAAAAGCAGATAGTATGTCATTTGATGGGCAACTAGGGCATTCTTGACAACAGTCATGTCCATCCTGCCTTTCTTTGTTGGAAGGAGAAAGGAGTCACTCTTTGTCCTACTTTTGCCATGAAACCAAGCGTACTATTACTGTGGCTCTGATATATACACCATCAGCATGGGATGGACACCATTTTTGCAGAAAAACAAAGTGAAAAATCCTAAGCATCCTGCCAGTCAGATCTGAGTTCAAGAAAAACATGGCTGCACTCTTCAGAACTAAGACTGTCAAGACAGGCCTTCAAAGCTACTTCATTTAACACCTACAGACTTCCAGAAGAGCATTCTGTAGTTTGGGTTTGAGCTGGAAGAATTAGTTGTAGTTCAGAACAATTGCAGAGTCATTGCTGTAAGTCAATACACACAAAGACAGTGCTTGGGAGAGCAAGCCCTCTCATCAGCCCACCTTCATACGCATAACTTCAGAGTTACCCTTCTCCAGCTGAGCTCCATCATAGGTCAGACCCAGAGGTCAGCATGTATCCACCTCAGCAGTCCTTAGTCCTAGCCAAAATACCCCCTCTTGTAGGGGAGATAGGAGAACCTGAGTTTTCCAACCTTGACAGTAAGTAAAGAAAGATTTGGGAGGTTTCCCCCATTCCCAACTCAGGTCTCATCTGCTTTGAATTTTCTTTCACTTCCTAGTCCTACTCCTGCTTCATGTTTGAGACATTTTAGCCCAGAGCTCCTGGCAGCCAGGTGCTGAGGTATGACTGGACTTACACTGCCACACAGCCCTGGGCTACAGTCATGGAGGATCCTCATAGAAGTATTTAAATTAACCTGGCTGCAATTTAGAAATACACACCTCTCTTCCTGTTCAAAGCTTTCATGGACCCGGGCCCTCTACAAAAGCAGTCATTGTGCTTGCCCTTTTGATCACTCTGATCTTCTAATAAAGGATGGGGCAGGAATTACCGATGTGCTCCAGACAATATACCAGGAGAGAAGTGAGATGTTACTGCTTTACACAGATCCCTGATGCCTGCTGACACTGCAGTGGCTTCAGATACGTTTGTTGATTTTTATGTTTGGTACCTTGTTACACAGTGTACATGTTCTGGCTGGGATGGAGTTAATTTTCACCACAGCAGCTGGAGTGGTGCTATGTTTTGGACCTGTGACCAAAACAGTGCTGATAACACACCCATGTTTTAGCTATTGCTGAGCGGGGCTTGTACAGCTTCAAGGCCTTCTCTGTTTCCTCACTCTGTCCCTGCAGCCAGTAGGCTGAGTTGCACAAGAAGCTGGGATGAAGCAGCCATGACAGCTAATCTCAATTGACCAAGGGATATCCCAGAGCATATGGGATTGTGCTCAGCTTCCATTTCAGGAGCAATGGATTAAGGCCAGCTTTGTCTCCTTCACCACCCTGCTTGTCATAGGTACTTTCGTTAAATCTTCTGAACTCAGAATCAGCCCTTAATTGCAAGTCTAGTTCCTCCTTATTGCACTGATGGGAATGTAAAGGGTTAAACACGCTAGGTATATCTACCTGCACTGAAGAAAGAAGGTCTAGAAACTTTGTCTTTGCAGGAAGTTAGATGGGGACTGGATATGAGTGGATAGCACTGACTTTTTATGTGGCTTTCCAGAGGCAGGCATCTTTAGCAGTGGTGGTAGATTTTAGCAGGTTTATCTTGTAATACTAACTGCTTACTAAAATTAATGTATTGACAGATTTGGCACAGTCTCCCTTAGAAGCGATCACTCCTGCTTGTGATCCCTGTATGTTGCTCATGGCACACAGAGACTGAAGCATTTGCACAAGCTGTTTGCAGTCTCCAATAGCCTGGGCACAGGAGCCATCCCAGAGATGACTCCATAACCTGGGATCTGAGGCACTGCCACTGCTCCAAGGCAGGCTGAAGTTATAACCACCATTTGCCACAGAGAAATTCAGAAATAGGATTTTTGTTGCCATTTTTAGCCTCTTTTGTAGGCTGCAAGATGTGTGCTTTGCCAGCCTCTTAGAGGAGCTGCATGCAGTCTCACCTACATATATATCAGGGACCATTAGCACATACTGACTATTCAATTGCTTTGCTATACTAACATCTAACAGTGCATGAAGAGTTGATCATAAAAGCAAAGACAGACAAAGATACTACATAAACATTCTGATTCTGGTCCATTTTAGCTTTCTTACAGATATCAATCACTGTTTTCAGCTAAAATTTAAGGGATAAAACCATAAATAAATGATACTGTTGTTTACTGTGAACCTTCCCCCCTTCTTTTCCAAACCTCTTTGGTTTTTAAGTGTGGACTGTTCTTCCTTTTAGCGTGACAGACTGAAGGACAAGATACTTCAGGTTGGAAGGACTCTCAGGATGTTTCTAGACCAACCTCCTGCTGAAAAGCATGATCAGCTATAATATCAGTCCAGGTTGCTCAAGGCTTTATCCTGTCTGGAAATATCCCAGATTTGCCCATAAAATACAAACCCCTCCTTGCTATCCCGTCTTTTCTTCACTAACACTTGTTACATGTAGAACCAATGTGACCCTGCGTCTTGATTTGGAGAAAACTCCAGGAACTCACCAACAAAGTTTTCAAGTTGACAAGCAGGTATTCTTTATTGCGGCGCTGGGAGGCATGGGGGATAGCTCCTCCTAAACATGTGTCCCCATATTGCCACAGAGGCCATCCTTACATACTCACTTGGGCATGCATACATGTTCCTGAGGCTACACATGAATTACATCATTTTCCAGACAGTTCCCCGCATACATACAAAACGTGATGGTAGTCTTTGAGTCATTCTTTCAACAATCTTCATCACCCCTGGCAGTCTTTGAAGCACCAGCATCCTGTCCCTCTACTTATCAGGTAGCTTAACTGCTCCCATTCTGGACATTTGCTACTCCCTACTCCTCAGTAGATGTCTACACCAACTCAATGGGTTCATTAACATAGCAATCATCCTGTCCCTCCACCAATGTGCCCATCCACAGGTTTATTTTACTTTTCTTACACTTTTTGTACTAAGGTCCTAGGGACCTAAAATTACCTTCCAGCACCCCCATTACAAAGAGCCATCAGACTTGACCTTTACTTAGAACTGATTCCATTTTGTGCTTTTTGTGCTTCTTCCTTTCAGTCTTGAACCTTTTATGTCCTTATTTCAAAGATTAAATTGTAAGCTTCTATATCGAGGAGTTCATTGGAAACTATAAGTAAGGTTGTTAAATAGATCTCAGTTCAAAAACATGTGTGCTATCACCTGATCTGAATGATTCCCACTAACTTACAGTGCAGCAGATGTACAGTTAAATGCGCTTGAAATTAGGCAGGCACTTAAGAAATTTTGCTGCACTGGAGTCTAAATAATTCTGAAACAGGGTGGAAAACCAAAGGAAGAAAGTAATAAAAACCAAACAGACTGAAGACATTCAGCTGCCTATTTTGTTCAGTATCCTCATTATTTGAAAGCTAACACTGAAGAATCTTTTAGTTATCCACAAGGTTCCCATCTAGCTATTTACCAGTAAAATCTGAAAGGCTGTTTGGACTCCATATAATTTCTAGTTATTTCAAGTAAGTTGGTTTTGTTTCAGTGTTCAAAGGTGTTCTAGTACAAACACATTGCTTGGATAAACTGTTGGGTCATGAATAAAAGATTAAAAGCCCAATATTTACATGGGCAAGTGAGGATGTGTCAAGGCTTTAAATTGAAATAGGGTAGATTTAAAGACAAGGAAGAAATTCTTTACTGTGAGGGTGGTGTGACACTGGCACAGGCTGCCCTGAGAAACTGTCTGCCCCATCCCTGGGAGGGCTCAAGGCCAGGCTGCATGGGGCTTGGAGCAGCTTGGCCTAGTGGAAGGTGCCCTGCCCACAGCAGCTAGAACCAGATTATCCTTAAGGCCCCTTCCAACCCAAACCATTCTGTGATTCTATGACCGTTTTATAACCAACTTCATTAGACTGGTTCAGTAGTTGGTTCAAACTGAAGAGATGCAGTCCATGGACAGGTCACTTCAGTGAGTTTTACAATCGTAACAGAATTTTTTCCAACGTTTTCCAACGCTTAGGCACATGCTCTAAGGATAAACAGAGCTCTGGGGCTGCTCTGAAGATGGTGGAGAAACGTGTTGCCCTCGATGATAGCTGTTGATCACCTCCCCGGGCAGCGCAGCCCAACCCTGCCGAGCATGGAGGAGAGGGAGCCAAGGGCCAGGCCGGGCAGGGACGGGCCAAGCCGCGCAGGGACGGGCCAGGCCGCGCAGGGACGGGCCAGGCCGGGCACAGCAGGGCAACGCAAGGCCGGAACCGGCAACGGCCGCGTACCCACTCCCACCCTACCGCTTCTAGCACCTTCTGCACACCAGCCTAAAGCGGGCCGGGGCTCCCCACCGCCGGCCACGACCCGCTCCAGCGAAGAGAGCGGGACTCGGGGTCGGGTAGTGCCCGGCTCCCTCTGCCCCATCCCGGGTCCCTCTCCCGCCCCACAGCTCCCCGACACTGACTCCCCACCAGCCACCCCTTCCCTTGACCGGGCCCGCGCCTGCCCGGGATGCTGCCGCCCCTGTGCCTTGGTCGTGCTCTGCTCCTCCCTCTCCCCCCGTCGCGGCGCAAAGTGGGCCAGCCCGCCCCTATATAAGAGCTGGGTGGGCGGCTCTGCGCCTCATCGTCGACGGCGGTGGGGAGTTGCGAGTGTTGTGCTGAGGAGGACATCGTGGTGCCTGGGAAGCAGCCTGCCTTCTTGCCCGTTCCCTGCCACCCTGCAGCCATGGCCTGGCAGCCGATGGAGATCAACCCTGAGGTGTGACAGAGGCGCTGGGGCTGGGGGTCGCGGTAGGGGGTTGGGGGTCGGGAGGAGTGTGGTGGGGCGCCGCCTCTCCCCGGCACTCACCCTTCTCTCCTCACACTGTCTTCCAGATGCTGAACAAAGTGAGTCCCTGCCTCAGGAATGCCGCGGGCGGGCGCGCGCCGCATCTTCTCCATCTATTCCTCAGCATCCTGCCCTGACAGTTAGCGCCGGCGGGCGCGGAGCGGTACCTCACAGCTGTGTGGGGCGCGGCCGCACCTGCGGAGCGGTACCCCACTGCAGTGTGGGGAGCTGCCGCACCTGCGGAGCTGCCGCACCTGCGGAGCTGTACCCCACTGCTGCGTGCGGAGCGGCCGCACCTGCGGAGCGGTCCTGGGGCGCGCCCCCTCGGGCGGGTGGGGCCTGAGGCAGTGCTTGGGCGCGGGCGGCAGGTGGCGCCGCGGTGCCGTCCGTTGTGCTGTGTCACTGGGGCGCGGCGGGAGGGGGGAACAGGAGGTAGGGGGAATGCCGTGTCCGTGCTGCCCGCTCGGTGTGCCCCGCGCAGGTCCTGTCCCGCCTCGGGGTGGGTCCCGGCTGGCGCTTCGTGGATGTGCTGGGCTTTGAGGAGGAGGCGCTTGGAGCCGTGCCGACCCCAGCCTGTGCGCTGCTCCTGCTGTTCCCCCTCACGGAGCAGGTGGGTGGTTTATCCTGGGCCTGTCTGGCCCACAGCTGAATGGGCTGCGTTCAGGCACCAAGTCTACGGCTGCCCCAGTGCTGTGGAACAGTTAGTAGCTCTTGGGGTTTCTGCTGTTGCTCTGGGGAGGCTGAGTAAGCCACGTATGGCCCAAGTGCCCCTGGAGTAAAAGGCAGGCTATTGTCAGCAGCACTGTCCGTAGCCACTGACTGTGGGCAGGTAATGCTGGTTGCTGTCAGGAGTGTGCCTGTGCCATCTTCTCAAGCATCAGATGGTTGGGAGTGGGTTTGGCTTGCTCTGGGGCTGTAGGTGGATGGTAGGCAGTACATACTGGGTGCTTGGCCTCAGCCTCCAAATAGCATGAAGTAAAATGAGCTGAACAGCAAAACAAGGCCTCTTACTCTGATGCTGCTCTTAATGCTTTGTATATTCAGCTGGCAAAAAAAAAAAAAAAAAAAAAAAAACAAAAAAAAAAAACCAAAAAAACAACAACAGAATGTAAGTGGTCTTCAGTGTGAGAAATAGCAATTCTGCTACCATGCTGAATCATTGCATCTGGAGAGGCCTGGATTACTTACGTGTGATAAATACGCTTAGTGCAATCAATGCTAAGGAAGTAGATGAGATGGACTTTGTTTCTAAGTGTATTTAATAGGTCCTTTAAAGGAAGGATTATAGCCTTTCAGTAGTAATGGGTTTTACACATTTTTTTTCCTCCATTACTCTGATGAGGGGGGATTCATAAAGTGAAGCAAAACTAAAGGTAAAAAAGCAAGCTATTACAGAAACATGCTAAGTAATTTCATTAAATGGACAAAACCTATTGAAAGATGATATAAAAGGGTCTCTTCCTTATGATTTCCCACCCCAAACTATTTCCAGTGTACAGAACAGATGGAGAAGCTAACAACAGTGCCTTTAGATATCACTGAGTCATGCAGGTAGTCCATTAAGACTTGGCCTGCCTCCTGTATAGCCAGCGATGCTTTGCTGGACCTGTACTGCAATGATGAATTTCTGGGTAAATCTTTGTCCCGACCTGGTATTGATTCTCCTGCAGAACTCATTTGTCTACTAGTTTGCACAATGAAAGATATCCCTGTGATGAAATGCTTAACAGTTACATGTTTGCAGCACGAGAACTTTAGGAAACAACAGACTGAGAAAATAAAGAACCAAGAAATCAATTCCAAGGTGTATTTCCTGAAGCAGACAGTCAGCAACTCCTGTGGGACAATTGGTCTGATACATGCAGTTGCTAATAATAAAGACAAGCTGAACCTTGGTGAGTATGAATGCTCTGAAGTGCTTTGAATTTTTTTTAATGGCAAAGATTGAGTGGGTATGGGCTATTGGAGGCCTTGGGGCTTTCTTACAAGCTGAATTAAGTCATAATGTACCGCTTCAGTTGGTGAGTCTTTCAGCCCTTGAAGAGGCATATGGTCTCATCTACTGCCTGAATCACAGAGGTGAATACACTTCGACTCCTGTCTGGCAGCTGCAGAGATGTCATCCTAGTGGGCAGTGCAAGAGAAAAGGACACATAATAGGACTGGCCCGAGACTGCTTGTAATTAGGAAGCATCATGTTCAGAAGTAGCTATTGACATTAGCACTGATGTCAACTGAAAAGTTTTCCATGCCACTTACATCTAATTTGAGCAACTTTTTCAGGGTATCCTGTAAATCGGTCTAAAACGTGCTTACTTTTTGCTGGCAAAGTAACACAGGATAAGGGTCTGTAAGCAGATTTTTTCTGCAGAGGTAATAGTTGGATTGTCCTCTTCCTATAGAAGGCAACTTGGGGCTGGAAACTCCTAGGGTATAGGGTTACAAGTGCTTGTCAAAAGCTGTCATTGAGTCTAGGAAATATTTTATTACTCAAAGACCAGAGAATTATAACTTTAATTATTCCAAGAGAACTTGAACCCTCTGGGTGATGTGGGATTCCTTAGGCTATGGAAGGCTTAATGAGAGTATCTTTGCTTTACTCTTTTAAAAAGGATTCTCTGAAATAACACACTCTTGATGAGTGAAATGGATGATGTAGCGTGTCTTTAATGTAAGATTAGAACTCTGTGCAGCTTAGTACTGCACTACTAGTTTATATTTCTAGAAAAACAAATTAAAGCCCATCATCAGCAAGTGCTGTATTCATTGGAAGGCAGTGAGACAGCTTAGTTCAGCTACCTGTATTCTGTTAGTTGATATTTAAGTGTCCTTGCAGCTGGCATCTTTCTTGAGTTTCTTCAGAGTAGCACTGAACACCTGCCAAATATGCAAGGGGGAGGGGTCAGAAAAGCTAAATCCCATTTGAAAGTGAGTTCCAAGATGAGCAGCTAGAGTACTTTGAAGCACTCAAACTCCAGCTATTTGTGTAGGATTGTTGTTGATAGCTTCTGGATAACTAGCTTCAAGTGGCAGTTATAATAGGCTTATGCTGGATAGTTCCAGGCTGAGTGCTACAAGCATTGATCACTGTGAGCTTCATCTGATCTGTAACTGATGTTTTACCTGTACTGAATAAAATCTTTGCTCATCTTGTGCAGATGAGGGGTCTGTCCTGAAGAAGTTTCTTGATGAAACAGCTGGTCTGTCTCCTGAAGAGAGAGCAAAACATTTTGCAAATAATAAGGTACACAAATTACATAAACTGCTGACAGCTGTCAGCAGTTAAGGATGTAATAACCTGTGTCTGCTTTCTCTTAAGGCTATACAAGAAGTCCACAATTCTGTTGCACAAGAAGGACAATGTCGGGTAAGAGATGAATCTTGGGGGGTGTAGTTAATGAAGATGGTAGGGCAGTACAGATTTTTGTGAGGCAGATAATTGTTACAGCTCATGAGGAAAGAAAGGAGTGACTTAAGGGCACATACTCATGCAGCAGTTTCTTCCTCAAAAATGCTTGACCTTGTAGAGATCTTGCAGAGACCTCTTCAGTTGAACTTGCTTTTAGTGCTTTGCTGTTCCTTTGCTGTGGGCATCTCCTCTGTCTTGTAGTCACAAGTAGGGTCTGCAGTACTTGGCTTTTAACAATCAAATGTATCTAATGGTCTTTCCCAAGGTTGAAGACAACAGCGTTAACTTCCATTTCATCCTGTTTGCCAATGTGGATGGACATCTGTATGAATTGGGTAAGGTTCTGAGAACTCTGCAGTTGGATTGGGCCTACCTTATACTGTACAGCCCTGAGGGCTCAGGTTAGGTACTTGGTGCTAGTTAAGCTGTTTGCTGAGGCTTTTGAAGGCAATAAATAACTTATACCTTCATTTGAAGGTTTTAATTTAAGGTGGGTTGCACTGAAGGCCTAGGCCCTTTTGTAAAGCATGTCATCTCCTATGGTGCTGGTGGTACTTAGTCCCTTCCTCACTCAAGGGGATTTGTTCTGCCCTCCCTGGTATCTTTGAGTGTACTTGGTTCTTGGGCCCACTATGTTCAGTTCTGCTAATTCGGAAGCAGTAAGTACTCCTAGTGATAGGGCTTTCTTTCACAGATGGGCGCATGCCGTTTCCTGTAAACCATGGCACAAGCTCAGCTGACTTGCTGTTGAAGGTAAGACTACTCCCTTGCTGCTTGTTTCCCTGAAAACAAGGCTTCTCAAAGGGTGAGAGCAATGCATTTGGTGTATAGGAGCTGTACTGGCTTGCTGTACTAGTTGGTGCTTCTTACACCATGCTAACAAGGTAGTACTGTGTCACAGAGCTAGATAACCTGTCTTTATTAGCTGGTACTACAGGAGTTGGAAACTTGGTTGATGGGACCCAGAGCAGAGCTGTAAAGACTTGGTCTCTATTGCAGGTGTTTTCTGATAATGCCTTTTTTTTTTTTTTTTCCCAAGGATTCGGCAAAGATCTGCAGACAATTTACAGAACGTGAAAAAGGAGAAGTTCGTTTTTCTGCTGTGGCTTTCTGCAAGTCTGCCTGAGACTCTGAAGGGATGCAAGGAAAGCAGTCTAATAGCACACCAGTAAATGCAGTCTAAACTCCAGTGCTTCAGTACTTGTTAAACACAGCTGTTCTGGTAACTTAAATCGTTTCCACCTTTTGCTGTCCACAGGAGCAACATCAGCTGAGCTTACGCTGAAGGATGAGCTCAAGTTTTAATGTGAACAGTTTGGACACATCAGATGTCTGTAGACTTTTTTCACATGTTAAGTAGAAAATGCTTAACAGGGCTTGTTTAATCTGTGTCATGTAAATTGAGCTGTTGGTTGATATTTCCTTGTCCTTAATGAGAATAAAATGTTCTGCTGGAAGTTAAGCGGTCTAAAGTCATCACTAACTTTCTCCAAAAGTTGTGTGAAATCCTCTATAAACCTTTTTTTTTTTAAGGGACCCTCAGAGCTCTCTGCTGAGCAAAAAGTTAATTTTAGTTTCATGTCAGCAGGGCAACTCCTGTTTCTAGTGTCCTGAAGACCTCCAATGATGGAGACATGTACATGCCTGTGTAACGTGTTCCAGTGCTGTGCTACCCTTCTGGTAAAGCTTTTTGTAATGTCCAGTCTGAAACTCTCCAAGCTGCAGTTTGCCACCCTGAATATATTTATATTTAGAGGGGTAAGGTGTGGTAAATGAACACTCAAATATCAGCTTAAACCTGTCTGCTCTTAAACAGAGCCTGTTTGTATTAGTGCTACAAGTAATAGAATACCCAGTGAATTGGTTGGTGGTGTGCTTCCTTATGGGAAATAGTATTGGAGCGGGGATTTTTCCCTGCTTTGAACTAAAATCTGGTTAATGCTGAACACAGTTCTCAGCTAGCCAATGTGCACTTACTAATTTCTGATTTTTATTAGGAAGGCCTTGAAAGGCTATACTACCTACTCCTTAACAAATCTTAAAGGAGAAACACTACATTAATTAATAGCAAAGTAGAATTTTAGGTCCAAGGTGGAGAGGTTTAATACATGCTACATACTCTTCGGCCTCAACTATAACTTTCTGTGGAAACTGTTCTTACCTGAGTCTAGCTACTTCAGCAACTTAGTGATACCTCAGGCATATCCTGTAAGGGATATAATACTCTATAGCTTGGGACTTTCTTCTAAAGCATTATGTCCTAGCCTGTGCCTCCAAGCCTTGTTCCACTGTGCTGAGCAACTTAAGTTCTTGGGTGATTGCTGCTGTTCTGTGTATGCTGCAGACTGCTCTTTCTTCCAGGCTTTTTTGCAGGGTGATTTGAAATAGAAGCTTTGATTAAAGCAGTTGCATGGTCTGAAGGTGTTTAGTATTAGGGGGTTGCAACATACCTTAATTCAGATTCTGAGGCCCAGCTGAACTTCAGAGTACTTCAGTTCTGAACATTAGATTCTGTTAGGGAGATGAATGCTACCTGCTGAGAAGATGCCTGTTGGGTGTCACGCACTCTTTTCTACAACAGCGTTTTTGCTCTGCCTGTTAGTAGAAGCTGTCACAGGATGGAGGGAGGCCTTCCAGGGTATCCACTGCAGCCTCCTGCTCCAGCATAGGCTCAGAGCCATGCCTACAGCTCAGGCTGCTTAGCAACGAAACCTGCAAGGGAGGAAATGCGTGTGGTGTGACCACAGGGCTATGGAAGGAGTAATAAAAACCAGGTATGGGCTGAGGAGAGGGTATGATAGAGTACAGAGCTCAGTCAGCTGTCTGCTGTATCTGGGGGAGCATGCTTTAATTCCACAGGGAGCCCTTCACCTGCCTTTAAGGCCATTGCCAAGCGTATCTGCTGTAACTGCCTGTGCAGGGGCAGGCAGTTCCTGATGAAGCAGCCTGAAAGTGCCTCTGACATAATATCATATTTGTCCTGTGATAGCAGCAGTGAAATGTTTCTGGTTTTGTTTGGGGTTTTGGTTGGTTTTTTGGTTAGCTTTTTTTTTTTAATCTTGCAATACAAATCTCTAGGGCTACTGAAGTTATTCTTGTTTCATAAATTTTTTTCACTCTTGCTAAAGCTTTTGGGTTAAGGAGCTGCTGAAAGGCAGCAGTTGAATAATTTTGGCCTCTTGGAAGAACAAGGGAAAGGGTTCTGACAGACGTTTCTTACCTTCTGGTTCCAGGTACAGCTTCACAGGATGGAAATATAGAGAACAACTAAGGAATGAACGTTACCCATCCACTTATGAAACATCACTAGCAAGGCTGTTTGCCTCCGCTAAAATTACCACGGGGTGGGCAAAGAGCTGAGCTTCACTTTAAAGCAGCCTGGGTAACAAGAAGAGTTGCTGGATATCTGAGGAGTTGGGAGAGAGTTGCTTCAGAAAAAGGAGGTCATGAGCAATGGGTGAGGATCTGTACGCTGAATAGACAGAAACTTTTGCCATAGTAACAGTGCCAAGTTAAAACCATACAGAATAAGCCATAAATAGGAAACATGGAAAATGTTTAAGGTCGTACCAGGTGTGTATAAGCTCAAAAATTATTTTCATGCATATTTTCCAAAAGGCTTACCTGTTTGCAAGTTTTCAAGCATCAGTCTTTGCCTGTTGTTTCACAGTGTAGCAGAAGTGTTTGAACCAGGAGGTGTAAATGTCTGTAGGCTTTTCCAGAGTGTCAGGTATCAAAACATGTTTTCATGAGCAAATGCTCTCTGGTGATGTGATGGTCACATCCTATCTGAAGTGAGGCTTATTTTATTTCTTGCCTCTCCTTGTTTTCCCCTCTTTGTGCTTTTATCCTCAATCCGTAGTTCCATATGGAACTGTTACCTTTCCTGAATTTACTGTATATCCTCCTTAATTAAGTTAGGTCTTTTGACCCTCTCCACTTCCCATATAAAACCCTGTGTGTATTTCCTGAATTTACCCCTGAATTTTCACTGTGGTAGCTACAAAGAGCAGGAGCTTGTGAAACATGCTTTGTGCCTGCTCTGGAAGAAATCTGTGACTGGCAGCACTACTGCTGCTCTTCCAGATAAGTGAGGAACCTATTGATCAAATTTGAATTAACAGGTTCTTGCCATTTTTGTGCAGCCTTCCAGAGCAGACTTTTAACAGTTAACATATAGAACTATCCTTCGAAATATTAGAGAAATATTTCAGAATCTCAGGTAGGATTTCAGGGTTTCCTGTGTAGACCTGCACACTGCTGGTTTAGAACTACACTATTATTTCCTTAGAAGTTTTCTTCTCTGCTGTGTTGAAAGCTGTAGTTAACCTATTCTGTAGGTGGCAGCATTGGGAAACTTTCAGCAACAAGTCTGATTCAGGCGTTCCCAGCCTTAATTTTATTCAGCCACCTATATAATGTTAGGTGCACAGGTAGACCTACCGCTTCCAGTGGGAGCACTCACTTGCTTAAGCATACTTCTGATTTCGGACCCAAATAGCCAGCCCTTATTTTAGTCAAAAGTTAACTTAGGCATGATGCAACGTCCAAAGCCTCATGCATTTCAATAGCCTTTGGCTTGGGTTCGTAGGTTATTTGCAGCTGAAACAGCACCACACGCCTCTTTGTCCAGTATATAGTGCAGTACAATATATGTAGTACTATTTCCATGCTAAATAGAATTCTTTATGGGGAGAGTTTCCTTTCTTTCTGAGGAAAGAGTGAGGAATAACTCCAGCAGCATCCAGCTTTTTTAGATTGATAAACAGACCTGTTTATCAGTCTATAAATACTTATGATGGAGAAGTAGTTACCTGAAAAAGGGAACCAGACATTATATCCTCTGCCTTTGATTCAAGGCATTGGGGAGCTCCAGGAGCCAGTTCCACCAGACCCTGTACTGGGCATAGGGAGAAAACAGGAGTTTTGCAGTAAATCCTGTGGTCACAGGATACCTCTCCTAGTGCTGCTGACAGCCAAGACTCGTGACTCCAGACAAGACTGACTCCTGGCTTATGACAGGACTGCAGCTCAGTGAGACCGTGGACTAAATGGGAGCAAACAAGAACTGGGAAAAACGTGGTCAGAAGATGAGTAAGAGCATTAAAAGTCCTTTGTGACCAAAGGAATTAAAATATCACTTGCATTTTGTCATTTTGAAATTCTTGCACAGGGTGATACTAAGTTACAGGGAGTGGCTGACATTCCAAATTCTTCAAACCCAAGGGACCTCGGATGGTGCTGGAAGAAACCTCTTTAAACTGCAGCACAGTGAGATTTCTTGGCACCTAGCTGGAGCCACCACATGTCTCTGCACAGGCTGAGAGGTGATGGGCTAAGTTGCAGCCCTGCTCAACAGGCCCTGGGGGTTATGGGAGATGCCAAACTGACTATAAGCCCACATGTTGTGTGCTCTCCTCGTAAGGCAAATCACATACTCTGTTGGGAGGAGCAAGGCCAACAGATAGAGGGAAGTTATCCATCTCTACTTTCCACCGATGAGGCTGCACCTGGAATGGCATATTCGATTCTGGCTGTCATGCTGTCCACACCCCACTCTCCTCCTGCCCAGTCCAAGAAGGATGTGGAGGAATCTGGAGAGGATCCAGCAGCAGGCTACTGAGGCAGACAGAGGCATGAAGCATGTGGTCAACAAGCAGAAGTTCTTGGAGCTGGGCATACATAGCTTGGCATGGAGGATGCTAAGGGAGGATCTAATTGTAGCCTATAGCTACTTCACTGGCAGTTGCAAAGATGACAGTTTTTTTCTTGGTAGTTTGGAGATGGTGTATCAAAGGGCAATAACCACAAATTACAGCTTGGAAGGTTCAGTTTGGGATATTTGGAAACTAGAAGAGTACTTCTTCATGGGAAAGTAGTACAGTGCTGGAACAAGTCATCAGAGAAATGAAGGCACCTCTATCTTTGTAAGTTTGCAAGGGACCAGGATTAAACAACCAGCTTTTGTTAAACTGCCTCAGGTTACCTATTACATGAAGAAAAACTGGAATAGTGATTAGTGTTGCTCCAGCCTTGGGAACTGAGTGCTCCTTGACAAGGAGCTAATTGTGAGTCTCCTCCCTCTGCTGTGCATGGGGGAGCCATTCCTACAGGAAGAGCTGGAGGCTACTGACTGCTGCTTTTCTGCTCTGGCTGGAGTGGAAGGATGAGAAGGGCTGCAAGAAAAGATCCAATGCATCTAAGATGTGATGCAGGTTTTATCACTGATGGGAGGGTTGCCTCTTCACAAAGAGCTGGGGAAAGCTGGGGCCAGGGGAAGGTTTGAAGGAGCTCTCCCACATTCAATGAATTAGCAACAGAAATGTAGGGAGTCCTCCCCAGGGTTGTGTGTAACATCTGTACAGGTGATGGGGAACCCTGCTAGGAAGAAGGAGCAGGAAAAAGAGCAGAGAATGATATGGAAAACGAGAAAAGGAGAGAATTCCTGTGCATTTTTTCAACTGTCATGTTTCCAGCAGTATCATAAACAACATAAGATGGTTTAACAAAGTTTCCTAGCCCCTTGAAGAATTGCCGTGCATCAGAAATGTGGTTCTAGATGAAGCCTAATGCAGAGGTAATGAGCTATGTAGAACTGATTTGAAGATTTCTTATGTACATTTTGCTTAGATGAGTTTCAGATGTGTTTAGCTGATACTGCAAGGCCCGCGGCAAGATAAAAGTAAGAGATCTGCTTGACACAGGAGGAGCAAGACAGGGCAAAGGTATTTCAGAGGGTTTAGCATTTCAAGCAGAGTACCATAAAAAACGAGACAGTCAATTCCATTGCTAAGGAACACTCAGTACCATACTGAGAGGTATTATTACTTACAGCACTGTAGCCAGACTGAATTGCATTTTCCTTTCAAGTCTTTCTATGTGTGTACGTTAACATCCTACTAGAACAGCTTCCACTTAATGCATGGAGAGTGGGAGAAATGTGGTTTTACTATCCCCACTTTGCAAGTAAGGAACCGAGACATAGGTTCAGTGATTTGCCTAAGGTGATGCTTGAAACTGATGGCAGAGTTGGAATTAAAACTTACTTTATGACTACATGTGGCTTGTTGGGTTTGGTGGTTGTTTTTTCTTTTTGAGGCAGAGTTTTATATTTACTCTACTTTGGCTTTGGGCCTGAGTTAATATACTCTGCCTCTTAGCATGGTTTATTAGCTGAAGCTCAGTGTTAGGCTAACCTCAACTTGATTGACTTGGAGAACAGTCAGGCGAACTCATGTCTGTCTGCAAATGAGGGTCTGTATTGACATATAGTCTCTTGAGTCCCCTTCTAATGCCTGAAGGTATTTTTCCAGTAGATGTGTATTGCATCACCATTCAGGAAACACTACTTTCTCCCTCCTTTTTCTCCTTCCATCCCACAAAAATGTTTAGCAACACTGGGAAGTTGAAGACTGTGCATAAATCTGAATTGCAGATGATTACACAAAAACCAGTGATTGCTGTATTCATGCTTTCTGACCTACAGAAGGGTCAGGTGGCAAAGCTGTGGCCATGTTCCTGGTGGTTTTATGGAATGGTTTGGAGAAATACTGATGAAGGAACAGGGTAATTCGGAAAATAATATCATTGTTTGGCTACTCTGATACTTTCTCTGACTTTACCAACCATTCTTTCACAGAACAATGGACCTGATGGTGAAGTCATGTCTATAAACAACGTATCTGTCAGGATCAATTCTTACTGAATAAAGCGAGAGAAGTAGCTAGATACTGAGTGGTTATTTGCTCCCTACATCAGAAAGCAGCTATTGGAGGTTTCTATGCAGCCCAGTGCTATACACGAATGCAGACATGATCTCCCTTAAATATGAGACATACTTTGGGACTTGGTTTTCAATTTTCATGATCCTCTGACAGCAAGTCATAAAGTAACCCCTGCTGCAGTTTGAGAAAAGATTAGCACATGCAGAATGGACAAGGAACTTCCCTGTAAAACATCATGCAAATCTATAAAAGGTGGCAAAATCCTCTGTTTGGTTTGAATCAGTCTTATGCATGTTCATGCTCTGGACTGGACTATCAGGATTTAGGAAAGTTGTTGCTGTTTGGGAAAGTGCAGTGTTTTGGGGCAATGAGAAGCTGTTGGTTAAGCAGTGAAGGATCTTGTATGACATGCTTTACAAAAGCTGCTTCATCTGTAGTGCCCATATGGCACGGCTGCTGCAGGGATACGTGTCAGTCTGATGATGGACCTTAATTCTTTGCTTAGCTGCAGTTTTGATATGTATAGCTCATGGCTGCCACTTCTGAGGCTTCTAATAGGAGAGAGTCCCAGGAGAACCTGTGATTGCTGCCTCTGTTTCCTGCTGGGAACATGCTTGCTGTGTTGCAATCTGAGAACCACACACTCATAGACTGAAAAACACGGGAGGAAATTAGCTTAAAATCTCTTTGATTTTCAGAACTTGAGGTGTGTGTCCCACCAGCAGCAAAAAAATATACTGGTGGGGTTTTTTTTTTATCCTATAGCCTTAGTTGGTGCTTTTGAAAGGAGAATCCACAAGTGCATTTGGGCCACTGTGAGGTGCAATCAAAATACCAGCAAACTCTTTCCCCAAAAAATTGAAACAGTAGCTCCTTTTTTTTTGTTACTGACATTGATTTGAAATGTGCATGCTAAGAAATGTCATCTTAACACTTTGGCAGCGGACTCCATTAGATTTGGTGGGGCAGGGAAAAGTTCTCTCCTCAAATACACTAGTTAAAGTCTGCTCCTAGGCTGCAACAGGAGAGCTCAGTTTTAGTTACTGTGTACCACCTGGGCTCTGATTTTGCAAAGCACCTCAGCTCATAATTACTCCATGATTTCAACTGAAATCAAGCCTTCAGTTAGGCTCAAGCATGTGGTTGAAGTTATGTATAAGCTGAAGTGATTTCCTTAGTGAGACAGTTGATGATATTTCCACATCTGCTTAGAGTCAGATCCTGATCCCATCATATTAGGAGGGCAAAAACCCATTTGCTTTCAAGTGGAAGCCCCTCACTTGGTATTTTTCATTCTGGATTGGACAGGGAATTAGCAAACTGCCAATCCTCCTTACAAAATTGCACCGATACTACTCCATCAAGTGGGACAGTTTTCCGAATGATTAAACTTTTCCAAGATTTCATATCCTCACTCATCAGACTCCATTTACCACAGGAAATTACAGTTAAGCTGCATGAAGACTTTCCCTGACTAAATCCAGTGTTTAGATTATAACCAGGCAGAAAACGTGAATCCCAACAGTGTGACTCTAGTATGAAGTGTAAGTGTTCACAAGTTCAACTGCTTCCTCAAATATTTTTTACCACAGCAGTAACATGAGTTTGTATAAATAAAGTGTACATTTCTAGCATATTTGCAGACTGCAATATAATAGATAAGGTTTGTGTGTATTAGGAGCACGCAGACCTGTGTGGGCTGCCTCTGCCTTCATTTCTCAGACAGGACATTTTTGGAGTGTTCACCAGCAGTGACCACCAACAGAGCAGCTTCCCTCTGGTTGGGGTTTTTAAACATTTTTCATAAGAATGCTGCTGGAAAGCTTCTTAAAAATAAGCTCTATAAAGCTTCTTAGGAAAGAAAACAATAACAACGCGGATATGGTTTATCCAGTCCCACATTGTTCTTTGTGTCTATGGCAAGATCTCAGTATTTTTCCATCCAGTGTGCTTCAGCAGTCAGGCCAAGGTATGCTTCTTGTTAGATCCATGTAAGGACTTCATGTATACAGTATGGACCAGCAGGTGAAGAAAAGGTTCTCTCCAGAGAAACAAGCAGATCTAGAGAAAATGAGGGCCAGAACCAGCCACAGAGTTTATATTCAGCTTTCCATGCACTGTCCTGAACAAATCACTGACTTGACCCAGATTTGTTATTTTCTCTTATGTACTTAACAGATTTAATACTTTATCCACATTGTGTAAAATATGCAACATACAACATGAATCATTATAATATATAGAATTATTTTTAAAACTTTAAGGTTAAACAATAAATTATAAAATCTAAATGCAGTCACTACATCCTGCATGGTACTTTTTAAAAATGCTTGAGAGATACTGCTGAGAAGCATATTAAATTGTAAGAGGAAAAGCCTTAGGAACACAAAGAAGACTGGTTACTGCACTGAATTTAGGGAAAGTTTATCATCCACTGTCTACTGGAATAGGTTATCTTTTACATTCTTGGGTTTACATTTCTAGGATTTAAATCAGGCTCTCAGTACCTAGACTTGGTGCAGAGACACTGGCCTTGGCTATATTTTGTTGAGCTACTCTTTCTTATGGATGATAGCAATCAACTCCTCCAGGTATCCCCCTACAACACTGCCAGAGTCACTTAATGTAAGTTCCCCACTCCGTACATTCACCACTGTTGATTTTATTAAGGAACTTCAACATCAGGTTAAACAGCAGATTGAGAGGCCAGGCCTCAGGGAGGGGACTTCACCCCTCGACTCTACACAGAACAGTAAACTGTTAAACCAGGCTTTGAACTCATCATTCCCATTTAGGACCAGCTTTAAATTGGAAAATACTTCCACTGTGCACCAACAAATTCAGCTTAATTGAAAATGTTAGCACCCTGGACGATTCTGACCCGTGACATGGATAATACAGAAGCAAACCATTGTGTCACAGCATCTCTTTAGTAAATGTAGTACCAGTCAGCAGACCACAAAAATACTTATTTTCAAAGCAAGCTTTCAGTGAAGCTTTCAGAATGACTTCTGTTTTGGGAGGGAAACACAGATACAGGAACTAGAAAAGGCTTTCAACACCTGCTGGTTTATTTATTCATATTCTTTCTTATCTGGGGCAAAATAAAAGCTTGTGCATATTTTATTTGCAAATAAAGCATGAACAGTGAAATCCATAACAGAACAAAAGGGTACACAGTGGTACCCTTAAAAATCTGTGCAGCAACAATAGGAGAACTAGCTGGAAGAAATCTCTGCAGTTACTAACATGCAGATACTTACAAGCTGTGAAAATAAAGAAATAACCCATAATGTAGGAAAGTACTCTGAAACTCATGTTGTTTCTTGTAGGAAATTACAGTTGACCCTTCTGCATTGAAAAAGGAAGGACACTATAAATTGTTGGAATGGACTACTGGGAAATGCTTACCGGAACTGAAGGCAGTGCATGTTTATGGTGTTGAGATATACATCTGCTGCACACAGTACGGGAGGACAGGCCTCTTATTTCATTTAAAACTACAGCTAGTATGAAAAATGTTCATGGTCTTGAATGGGTTTTTCATATAGAAAAGTACTGTATTCTACCATACAGATTTTGTACTTGAATTGGTAATGAGTTTCACTTCTGTCTGGTGGTCCAGATGTGCTTGTTTTAGTGCAACTCTAAGTGTGCTAGTCTGGGAAGCCTTCCGGATGAGACACAACAGATGGACAGAAGCAACCCAGATCTGCATTCCTTCACAGCAGCCACACAGCATGAGTTATGCTGGGGTTTAACCAGCATGAAATGATGTAGGGATTGTTTTTCAGAATGGTCTTTGTCCTAAGGTGTCCTCTTCAATTCCACCATATCTCAAAGGGTGATACTCTCCCTTGATTGCACAAAGGCTGCCTCTGCCCAGGAGACCCCATGCTCTCAGCTCAATGAGAGCTAATGACTCATTTTCATGCCCTTATTCTTGTGGAGTATCATCTTACTCTGTCTTGCTTTCTACAGACTGCCTTCTACAGAGTTGTAGACTCTTAGAAAAAGGAAATATTCACTTAGACTACAGGTAAAGGAAGGTGTCAGTATCAAAAAAACTACATGGCTGTATTTCTGGAATGGCAGCATCTAGACATTCACCTCAGCTAGTCAGACTTCTGTGAGTTAACAACGGTTTTGTTACCTCTCTGCATCCAAGATCATAAGCATCAGTGCTGCTGGAAGACAGATTTTAATTTTCCCTGCTTATTCAAAAATATTTTCCTCAAAGTATGTCTAAGGCTTTTGAAAAGATAACTCAGCATTTTCTGTGAGTACCAAATAAGTGCAAAAAGTAGTTTTCACTACTGAAGGTCTTTAAAGTGTTTCTTTTTAAAGTGTCTGTGAATTGTTTGTCATATGTCTGTTGTTTTCGTATTCTCAGAGCTGTTTTGCAGGTAGGTTTTGCCAGTGTTGGAAATGGAAGCACTTTGCCATAGGTAGGCACAAGGAATACAGCTGCACAGTGAAGCTGGGATTTTTTTTTTGATCTTCTGTCCTCCAGAATGAGGGTCTGAATGAAGCAAGTGTGGGCAAGAAGGCAGTATAAAAATAATTGGAGTATTAAAATTACATTAAAATAACCATTCCCTTCATTAGCTTAAGAACAGTTCATCCAGTCCCTTCAGGGTCATAAAACCAACTCCTAAATTAGCGGAAGTTGGTGGCAAAGTGCCAAATGATGGTACATGATGGTACACTAGATCCTGAGTCTTTTTTTAGTCACCTAACAAAACCTACAGACTTATAAGAGGCGGAGATCCCAAGCCATAGCCAGTACTGCCCAAAGCAATGAGGATGCTTAGTGAAAAGCCACAGTGCTGAGGCCAGCTGGTAGAGAAAAGCAGGAGGACCAGGCAGTCAGGCTGGGCCACCAGAGCCTTATGTTAAACACTGCTCTGGCATCAGCTTTCTCAAAGAAACTACACAGGGAGAAGCCCCACTCCCACATATGCTGTCCCTCAGGGAAACCTTTGCTTTTAGTTAGGCAGCATGGTCCCCTGCAAAACCAAGGGGAGGAATAAGGGGCACTTACTCTAAAAGAAGTTAAGCACACTGTGACAGCAACAGGGAGGTGTTTCTCCCTACTTACGGTGCTCTTACCATGAGTACTCTCCTAATGTTAGGTGCCCTTGTGAATGACAGAGAAAACAGAGACATGGCAGACAACCCTGGGTTATGTCCTTTCTCCTGCTCTGCTGCTAAAACATACACTGAAGCTCTATATGTTTAACTAAGTTTAAATACAAAGCTATTCGGCACTTTGCCCTGGATTCAGCAGTAGCAGTCATTTTCCTCCTTCTTAGTAGCTGGTGCAGCGCTGTGTTTTTGACTTTCAGCCTGGGAGCAGCACTAATAACACTGATGTTTTTAGCTGCTGCTTAGAATGTTTAGTCTGATCAAGGACTTTCTGAGTCTCATGCTCTGTCAGAGAGGAGGGGAAGCCGGGAGGAAGCAGAAACAGGACACCTGACCCAAACTAACTAAAGAGTATTCCATACCACAGCATGTCATGCTCACTATATAAACTGGGGGCAGTTACCCAGAAGGGATAGATCACTGCTGGGTCGAGCTGGGTATTGGTCAGTGGGTGGTGAGCGGTTGTGTTCTCTTCCCTTGTTGTTTCCCTTATCATTATTATTAGTGGTGGTAGCAGCAGTGGTTTGTGTTATACCTTAGTTACTGGACTGTTCTTATCTCAACCCATGGGAGTTACATTCT
>JASSUY010000463.1:5266-22251 GCA_032466535.1 Forpus xanthops | reverse complement strand
CCCGCGGGGCCGCGCTCCCTCCTGAGGTACCCGCGGGGCCGCGCTCCCCACTGAGGTACCCGCGGGGCCGCGCTCCCTCCTGAGGTACCCGCGGGGCCGCGCTCCCTCCTGAGGTACCCGCGGGGCCGCGCTCCCCACTGAGGTACCCGCGGGGCCGCGCTCCCTCCTGAGGTACCCGCGGGGCCGCGCTCCCTCCTGAGGTACCCGCGGGGCCGCGCTCCCCACTGAGGTACCCGCGGGGCCGCGCTCCCCACTGAGGTACCCGCGGGGCCGCGCTCCCTCCTGAGGTACCCGCGGGACCGCGCTCCCCACTGAGGTACCCGCGGGACCGCGCTCCCCACTGAGGTACCGGTAGCTGCTCGCTCTCGCCAGCGTCTCTTCAGGACTAGCCTCCCAGAGAGCGTGAAGAGCAAGTGCTGCCCCTCCGGCTGTCCCCGTGTCGGCTGCCGCCCTGCTGCCCCTCTTGGGGATGTGTATTCCCCAGGGCATGGCTGTGTGAGGGGCTTGAGCCTCTGGCTGTTGCTGCTCTGGGAGACCCTTGTGAGGGAGGTCTGCGCCTGTCTAGCGCTGTGTGTCCTCAGGAGCAGATAAAGGGGTGACGTTGGCCTGGAAACCAGCGGAGGGTAGGGAGCGCCTTTAAAGGACCCATATCTGCCCCAGTTTTCCTGCCCTGACAGGGTCCTGTGCCAAAGCTTCCACCCAGACGTGGTCCTATCACGCTACAAAGGTGGTTTTCCTGGCAGAGGCTTTCAGGAGGGTATTGGTGAGCTGTGACAGGGGCGGCCCTGTTTCATCACCAGGAAACAGCTCTCTTGCCCCCACTAGCTGGAGAAGAGCATACAGCCCACCCTGTCATCTTTGATCAGGTATAGGATGGAGACCTTGGATGAGTTTGACAACGAGTATCCCCTCAGTGTATCGTTTTGCAAGCTGATTTCAGTAGAGGAATTTGAGGAGCAGGCTTTGTCCTACACTCAGCAATGCCTGCATGAACTGTACTCAGACATGAAGCAGAACCCAAGGATCTGCAAGAGGGTCCTGAGAAATCAGAAACAGATGGAGAAGGAGGCAGCTGGCTTGATATCTTATTTGAAGGTACTTGCTATGCTTCCCTTGTGAAGGTGATGGGAGTTTTTGAGGGCATTAGGATGAGAATAAGATGGTGAATTGCACTTTTTCTCCTCTTAAAAAAAGTGTGTGTCTCAGCTGGATACTCTGACTTAAGGCAGACTGAGTCCTAGTTTTGTACCAATATTCACTACTTATTTTTCCTTGGGTGTTTGTATACAGAATGTTTTCATTTCCTGGAAACACTGAGCTTTTGGGGTCCTCCACAGAATGGTGGTGTGTGCGTGTGTGTGTGTAACTAGATGATCTTAAGGACTTTTCCAACCCTAACTATTCTATGATTCTGCCCTGGCTGCACTCCCATCATTGGCTGAGATGAATCATTCCTAGAGCTGGAAGTGCAAGATGAGGTCTCCTGTCCTCTGTTATTGTTTGTAAACCAGTAAAGGTCTTAAGTAAATGTTACTGAAATACCTTTGTAGGGATAAATAATAAATCCCATTATAGAGAAAAAAAGTAAAACCCTGTCAGTAGAAGAAACGTGGTACTTTTGAGCTGTATCATTACAAGCAGGGAAGATCTGGGATGCAGCATATCAGAAACTGTTGGAATAATTTTTCCCTCACAGTAGGATTTCTCTAGATATGAGGTGAGTAGAGTATGTCCTGGTATCCAGCATTTGGGCCATGCTAGCCTTCCCTAAATAAGCTCAATGGGTAGATGAAGGCAACAATTCACTCTCTATGTCTGACTCCATACAGGTTTTTATAAGCCTGCACTTACATTTGGTCCCTTGATGATGTTTCTCATTTACATGTCGCTTTGGCAGTGCAAAGGACCTCACAGTAAACTTAAATAGCCCCCTGAACCAGCCCATAGACAGGGATCTTCCCGCATCATGTGAAGTGAGAGGCGCTAATAAATGGTGCAGCTGGGGAAGCTGAAGAGGTTGTGCAAAGTGACTCTTCAAGTATACTGTGGCCAGAGCTCAGAGCAGGCCAGTGGTTGCTTTAACTGACATAACTGCCAATTTGTGGGGAGGACAAATGTGAAGAACTTCTGCCATGCTGGTCTGTGTTTCTGTTTTAGGGCCAGAAGCAGAATGCCTGAAATACCAGGTGCTCTGCAAGCATGGGAGCAATGAAACCCTACATGCACACCCCCACAGCTGGTGTGTGAGATGCTGGGAGCATGGTGGCCTTATGTTGCAGGCAGAAGTCACAGACTCTTATCTTCCTTTTCTCTATTGTTGTTTTCTAGGCCAAGGTTTTTTGGGCTCTGCAGGGAGACCTAAATTACTCTAACTCTATGGGTGATGCAGAGATGAAAGAGAAAGTGCTCCAGCTGAGATGAGACATGTAGATTGCAAACAACTATGCTCATGGTAATGAGCGTGTTTCAGCTTCTATTTGGGCTTGGAGACCAATACTCCCTCTCAGGCTCAGCCCTTCTCAGCCACTGTCTATTTAGTGATGCAGAAGGGAAAAAATGCAGAATGTGGTAATTTTGTATCTTTCCTTAGTGGTAAGAAAGAGGATGAGGGCCTGTACTCTGAACTGCAGATATCTGTATTTGGAAGAGTGGTTTTAAACCCCAACTGGCTTTACTCTGCCTTTCTCTTTGCTAAAGCAGTTTTGCTCCTTATCATTCAGGAAAGATCTGAGGCAGAATAGTGATACTGTTTATCTACCATCTCTTTCATGCTTTTTCTCAGTAGACCTCAGAAAAGGCATGGGCCACAGTATTATGTCTATTGCAAAGTTGAGAACAGATGCAGAGAGGCAAAGTGGCTTTCTGAATGTCACAGTGTGACTGCTGGATTAATCAAAGGACTGAGAGTTCACTCTGGTCTCATCCTTCCAAGCCTAGTGTTCTGCCCCCTGGGCAGCACTACTAAAGTTTCCCTCTTCACTTTAATTCCTCTGTGTGCCTCTTAGTTATCCTGTGGCCTCTGGGGCTGGGTGCCCTAGGAAATAAGAAGCATAAAGAATATGCATCTGTTGGAGCAGAAACGTCTGTTAGAATAGATGGAAGAACATTTGAGTAATAAATATGCAACGTTTTGAAAGCACTTACTGCTAGTGTTCCACAAACAAGGTACAGAATAAAACACACCCCATGAAGGGGACTACAAACCATGGAGTTGAAAATACTACTTTGATTTTCATTTCAGAGGGAGAACTTACTGCTATTGAAGTCTGTCTCAAAACTTCCTTAAGTTAGAAGAAGAACTTAGGTCTCTATTTAATATTTTCTTCTCTGGCCCAAAGTTGAAACCTGAGTTTTAGTTTCCAGGCCATATAGTGGGTGTATATAAGCCTCTAAGAAGTTGGACAATTATCCCTTTTCAGCACTGACTGTTCCTGCAGTTTGGGTCAGTGGGGCAAGGCCCTCACAGTGAAATAAATCAGATCCTGTGTGGTTCATATGCCAGCTGTTGCAGAGCTGCTTTTCCCTGTGTCTCTCCTCTCTGAGACCTGATCCACTCCCTCCCCACTCCCCTTACTGGCCCAGCTCACTGGCCTGCAGCTCCTTGGACAGCACCTGCATGCCTTGTGTGAGAAACCACACTGCTTACACTGTGTACACAACACCAAAAATCTCCTGTAGCCCACCAAGCTGGAGTATAGGAATAGCCAGCTGCTAGATGTAGAGAAGTCTGTGATGTGCAAAAATCCTCAAAGCTAGTCACTGCTCTGCTAGTGTCAAGTGAAATAAGCAACTATCAAAGCGAGCGCTCCACAGATTTTGTCATGCATTTTGTCTGGTGGCTGGACCTGCTAGTGGGATGCCAAGGCTGTGGGATTCCAATGCTGCTGGCATAGGAATGGGGACCATAAATGTTTCTTAGGTCACCCTCTCTTACCCTATTTTGTTGTGGAGAATGGTCCTTGGAAAGAGAGGCAGTATGGAGATAGGAACAAGGCTCAGAAGACTTTTTCATGGTAATTTTGAGAGACCAGTGACTGTTTATTGAAGACTGGAACTAAAAAACTTTACCCAGCTTGTCTCTGACATTTTTAGTGACTTTCTGGATTATGTCAGACTGCTTAAGTCTACTAAAACATGCTTACTCCTAGAGCTAGATGCTCTTTTGCCACCTGGAGAGAAAAAAGGAGGTTCAATACAAATACAGTGTTTCTGCTGTGGCTCTTTGTACATGCATGCCACTTATTCCAGTTTAATAGGCAGGAGAAGTCTTTTTAAGATAGCGTGAGCAGAAGTGAGCATCAGTGGAGATTGTGACAAGTGAGGGAGCAGAAGTGACGGCTTGCAACAGTGTGTACAGGCCATGAACCTGGCTTCCTAAATGTGAGGGTTTGCTGAACAAGCGCTTAGATGCTCAGCTGCCTGTGCCCCATTGAGCTGAACTGCATACTTCTGCCTAGAAAGAACCTAGATATTAAGTTGATTTAATTGCTCTGTCATGCAGCCTCATCTCCTTGAACTGTATTGTCTCTTGGCAGTGAGGATGAGGTTCACTTACAGGTTATTTGTTCCCTCCCTGTGCTTTAGCCTATGACTAGCATATGCTTTCCTCACACTGTATCTGCATGGGGGAGGTGGGTAAAAGCCTGCTGAGAGGAACTTCTGCTCCCTTCCCCTATGCATCAAGGGGTGGTGTTGTTTCAGTGACCAGTAGGACTGACACCAGTTCTGCATACCAATAATATGTGCCATAAAAGCTGGGCAAGGCCTTCTCTGTCCATTATGCAGAAGGAGCTATTCTTCCTTCTGTATAAAGTGGTGGAGATTATTTGTCTGCTAAATGCTCTTTGCAAGTACTGCCTTTGTAACTGCAAATTGTGGGTTTGGTAACAGCCTGAGAGCATATAATAAACTACTTCAGCAGAGGGTTAATAGGACAAGCTGGAGAGGAAAAGGCCTTCAGTGTTATGGATTCTGGTCACTGGAGAGTGCTATCAGAGGAGGATCCAGCTCACACCTTGCTGAAATGCCCCTGCTGCCTTCCTTGCTGCTCCCAAAGGCTTCTCTCCATGGGAATGGCCAGCTTAAATTGCAGAAGGAGCTCAGGAAAAGCACCAGAAAGGTGGCTGATATTCCGTGGGCTTTTTTAGAAGATACTATCCCAGATCATCTGTTTTGCTGCTGGGTATAGTATTGCATATGCCTCTTTTTTTTTTTTTATCACCACCTGAGCAGAAAACACCTACTACAATTGCAAGTCTCTATAGCAGAAACATATTTACTTGCTTTGCAAGACATCTGATTTATCTTCCATTTTGCAGGGCACCACTAAATCTTATTTCCTGGATATTTTTTGGTGGTTTTCATGAGATGTGAGCTCCATGTTTCATCAACTGCCTTTAAAACCTTTCCTCTTTGATCGGCTCTTCACAGCTCCAGATTTCCCTCTGACTGAAAGGGCCAATCACCATAAATCTGTCAGAGCTTTTGGAATTGTCTTCAACCCATTTGGCTGTGTGCAACTCAATAAATGGAGGTTATTATTCCCCTTTATGCTAAGCTGTGAAAGCACATCAGAAAGCATTTGTTTCTTGTCTCAAATCCAATGCTGTTTTTCTCCAAGGGGAAAAATCTTAGTGAGAAGGCAGCCTTAATCCCACTTGTGTGATAGCCTCAATTTCCTGAGGATCCTCTAGTTTCCTTTACCTGAAGGCACAGCTTCTTCACTGTAGAAGTAGTAGGAGCCATGGTCAGTTCTGTGCACGGACACAGGAGTTGATTGTTAAATCCAGCTAAGTTCTGTCATGCCAAGTGCTAAATAGGAGAGGGTATCATCTGATTTTTATCATGTGCCACCTGCTTGAGTGAGAAGCCAAGTACTGCTGCTCTCCCACCAGCAGCAGTTTTGTGTCAGACACTGAATTCTGAGTCACAGATTGACTTGTTGCACATATTTAATCTTTAGAGTTACTGAGTCCAGTTGGATTTTCTTCTCCTTGGCCCTTGCCAATGTGAAGTTGTGAGATCACACTGGAAGTCTGGATGCGGCATGTGTCTTTCTATACTTTTAAAAAACTATTATTTGCAAGAGTCTTCTGATAAAGGGATAGCAGAATGTCCCAGAAATCTGCTTTCATTAGCAAAAAGGCACCATTTCTGATTTGCATATGCTGAAGCTGCATATGTTTCTGGGTCTCCACAAGGGCAAGCAGCACTTAGGTCATTCACTCAAAACTGCTTCCCTGGAGCGTGTAAAATTCACAGCTCTACATTGTAAGGCTCTCTAACACAAAATGCTCTTCCCCCTTATTTTTAGCCTATTTGTATTTATAATTTCTTATTTATAATTACCGTTTTTATATTTAGCCTATTTTTTGCCTGAGTGGGTATGAAGTTCTTGTCCATCTGTATCCCCTGCATGATTTCCTGTACCTATCAGGACTTAGGTGCTTAGGTGACAGAGCAGTTAGGCCACGGAGCTGATAAGATAGGAGGAAATCCTTTCTGTTGTTATTCCAAACGCATCATCCTCCTCTTTTTTTAAGGCTCCAACCAACCAAATCAAAGCTGTTTAACAGCTTATTTACCAGAATTTCCTGTCCCTACAGAAAAGAAAGCATCAGCCAGAAGGAATCTGGCATTTGAAAGGTATTTTCACAGTATCTATCAGTAATGAAAATGGCCAGACCAATAGGACTGAAGAAGTAAAGTCCTCTGTTGGAAATTTACTCTCTCACCACTATTATCTTTTCTGTAATCTAAAATCACAACTGCAAGGGCCAGGTTAGCTCAGATCTCAAAGACCCTGCACTGAGACACCAGAGAGAATGGTGTGTTGATAAGAAAGTTTTGAGTTTAGCTGAGACGCTCCTCATTTCTTCCCCATTGTCTTTGGACACCCTCACAGGACTGTTGCTTTCAGTTGCTGTTTACATGGGGCTGCCCTGGGACAGGTTGAAGAGGAAGACTCCATCTGACCTGTACAAACCATGAGTTCTGAATGAATAGCCTCAGGAAACCAGGAAGCTGGCACTCCTTTGAAACCCTATTTTTCCTTCTTGCAGCTGCAAAGACTGGGAAAGGGAAACATCAGAAGCAGCACACTCTACAAGATAGATTTAATCAACTTCACTCCAAGGTTCCTGAACCTCCCAAGTTCACCATGCCCAGGCTCTTCGGTCCTTTTCCAGAAGCCATGAATAAGCAGGTTTGTCAGTAGAAGCAATCCAACTGTTTGATGTGGGAGGCTGCACTTACACCGTACTCACCAGGCACAAATCCTCTGGGCCACCTGCAGACTATGCTGCCCTCACTGGAGCTCAGCATGTGAAATGTCTTTCTCAGGCTGCAGGAGCTGATTACAAAATTTGCTCTGAGAATTTGTCCAGAAAGACAAGATTTGCCAAACAGGAGGCAGCTTTTATTTGCTTTGGGTAAACCCAACTCCACTGTCAGTGGAGTGGTAGAAAAATCCATTATAAAGCACTCTAAGCTCCTTTATCTAAACCTCAGGAGCTTGTCCTAGTAGGAACAGCTGTGAGGAAAAGCGGAGCGTAAGCTGTTCATTCAACTGATTTAATGGTAAAAACTGCCCTTGTACTGTTGTCTGACATGTACTTTTCTCCATAGGTGGACAGAGCTACGACTTCAAGCCCTGATCTAAGATATTGGTGGACTGGTCTAAAAACAGTGAGCCAGAAAAGGTAGGTGAGGATTGAATCGTGTGGAGCATAAGGCTAGCTTAAAGCAGACAAGATAGGTAGAAAGGATCTGCATTTCCTTCCTGGTGACAGGGGAAGACAACACTGCTTAGGCAGTACAACACTTTTTCTACAGTTTCAGCCAGTAACATGAAGATTACCATCCTTTGTCTTTTAGGAACAGTGTTTCTCCCCCCTTAAAACCCCTTCTCCCTTGCAAATTCACCATAGGCTGATAGGATAAAACTTAACACTAGTTTGAATACTGAATTTATTGTTTTACTGCAGCATGGCTAATTCACATCCTATAGTGCTCAGCCTTGGAGATACCTATAGCTCTCTCCAGGCTGGTAAGTACATCATTAAGCAGCAAAACACGAACTGCTAGGTACCTGTGTTGCAGGGAGCATCTTCTGATAGCTGTTATCTCTCTGCATTGCATCTTCCCACACAAATAGACCCCAGGGAGTGACAGGGAAAGGTGTCAGTCAGCATTAAGAGTGATGCAGGTTTGGCTTTTGGAACTTTAGGCTTTCTGTGGCATTTCTCATCTGTGTGAACTTCTCAGTATTGTCTTGGAGAACATGCTAAAGGGAGAAGTACTCTAAAATAAGTAAATTTTAATATTGCTGATCAGCTTAGCAGAAAAATCCTCACACCTTCATCTCAGCCTAATATACTTGTTGTATATATGCTCATTAACATATAGTCATAAACCATGCACAGGAAATTTACTGTAATGTTCATTTACCGTAAGTCATTGCCCTAGTGACTTAAAAGTATATAGTGCAATTCGTGGAGGGTCAGAATAACATTACTCTTTTATTAGTGATGCTGAAGAGACCCTGACTCTTTCCTGCAGGCTCAGCTGCTGAACTGAAGGCAGGGATAGCTGAGGGAGGTTTAGTTACCCGTCACATTGGCAATGCCAAGTCCTCACTGAAAGTTTTCTTGTGTTAGACCTCCTGGAGATGCTTCCACACCTCAGTCTTCTGGCTCCACTGGTACTCAACCTGCAGCCTCTGTTTATAACACATCTACATTGTGCAAATTTCAAGATGATAGAGATGAGGACACAGACAGTGAGAAACCTGGCCCCAGTTCCTCTGCTAAGGAGGCATAAATGCTTCTTCTTATGTGGAAAACACCTATGTTAATAAACATCCTGTGCAAGTGCTCTGGCTGTGTGTGGAGACTCTGCCGTGCCTTGGCAGTGGTTCTGCAAAAGCTTTGGTTAGCACACAGCTGTACTATGCTAAATATGGAGTGACTTCTGTGAGCTCTCTTCACCACCAAACAGTAGATAACCATCTCATTGGAAAGTGAGGTCTCCATTGAACGAGTGCAGGATGCCAGTAAGGCTTCTGAGCTTACCTTGCTTGGCTTCTAAATGAAGCCATCTCTCCTCTGATCCATAATAACCAGATCTTGAAATGCATTATGTATCTTAATTCCCTCTACCTTCTGCAGGAACTGGATGTCTCTATCCCTCAGATTCTGTGCTTTATTTCCTCCCTCCTGGCATGGATTTGAATCAACAGCAAAACAAAAAAGAACTCTGCATGACATAGTCAGTTGTGCTTGTTTTGCTACTTGACCTTCCAGCAGCTGACTCTGGCATCCTTACTTCCAATTGCTTGTTATAGATCTTGTCAAAATATTAATACAGGACATGTTATGTGGGGAGTAGGACTGGGGCATTTGGAAGACCCTAATAATTATTCTCCTTCATAGCCACGAGGGAATTGGTAGATTTATGCAGAAGGTCAGGTCACAAAGTGTTATAGTCTGAGCAAAATTCTGTCTTTTACCCCATAAATGGTTTAATATGGTTTAAATTACCACCCTAAGGAGTAACAAAAAGTGGTTACCCAGTAGTGAGGGATCTCCTGTTAGGAGTGTGGAAAATTACATCTATTAATAGCTTGAGATTACCTCCTGAGGGAGACCTTTTGTACAGGTTTAGCTGTATTTCTCCTTTAATTCATCAGCTGTTAGCAATTATATCCTAGATTTTGCAATGGAAAAAAAATAATCAGAACTGGCTGTTGACACTATACTTAAATCATAGGAGGGAGAGGAAATTACAATGCAAATAGTATCAATCTTGTAAACAATTTTAAGTCACTACTTAACTATGCATTAATTAAATAACATCTTAAAGAAATGCATTCTGGAAGACATAGCAGCCACACTGAAAGCAAAGCTGGTCAAATTAGCTTTAAGTAACTCCTCTGGCATCTCCCCAGTATTTGAGTTTTCAAGGGTTCAGGTAGTAAGCAGTTGAGCTTGTCAACTGCCAATGGAGAGAAATAATGACTCCCCTCTGTCCCAAAGATGTCAGCTATAGTCCATGCTTTTAAATAGTATCTTACAAGAGCAATATTCTTGTTCAGCTTCTATTTTGAACCTTTCTTTTTTATTTTAATGACTACTGCAGTTCCTTTACCTCCTTTTCTTTGCATGCTTGACAGTTGCCCACTAGTGGTACTGGATGCTCCAGCAGACCCTGTGGTTTTCCACATCGCCTGCCTGTGCTATAGACTCAAGTTATCCAGTCAAAATCCCTGTCCCTTGTTCTTCCCTGGGGACAGTTACAAAAAAGGAAGTTTGTTACCATATATGATAGTGTGATTATCCTGTCACAGTGATTGAAAAGGCACTGTTTACAATAACAAAAGTAACCTCAAAACCAAAAGTTTTTTCATTATCATCCTCTTTCCTGGTAAGTGCAGGCGGTTTCAATGGAGAAAACTGGTCAGGTTGACACGTGCAGGGCTTGCTGCCCTCTCCTGGTGCTATCACGGGCGGTATGCTGGATCTCAGCTGCCTCTTACATTGAGGTTTCACCCCTTTAAGATGATGAGTCCTGCAGGAGTGGAGGGAAAAAGCTACTTTATAGGTGGAATTGATTCTTTTAAACAGCAGTGTTTTGATGAGGATTAGCTGGATCAATTCAACCAGGCAGAGCTTTTAAATTGTCAGTTGCAAAGGCAAAAGTATTGATCAGGTTCCCCGAATCTGCAGATGAACCCCTGAAGGCTTCTGATAGGGATAAATTGATTGGAACTCAACGCTGCTGGGTCTTCTGGCTACTCTTGCCCTATTTTCTGATAACATTAGCACTTAGTAAGCTTTTCATTGAAGATCATGAGAAACAGTATCAAGGCCCATCAGCCCATCTCAGTCCTAGCATTTGATGGGAAGCCACCTTCTTACCCTGTAAGGTGACTGACCAGGGTAGGTACTCACCTTGTAGGAATAATTTTACTCCTGATAGCTCCTGAAGCTCAGCTTGTTGGGTCAGGTGAAACAATCAAAGGCAGCAGCTCTCCACAGCGGGCATTCAGTTTTAAGGATGCAAAGTGATCTAACCTTGTGGGGCCAATGTTAAGGATTGCAATTGGCAGCTGCTTGTCCCGGGCAGCAAGAGCAAACCTGTAACCAGAGTATACCTGCAGGAATACCAGAAGACAAAATTTCCAGCATCTTAGGCAACAGAATTGCTACAGAAAGGAGTAAGGAAAGTAAAACCAGTTGCTGTTGGCAATGGGAAAAGGGGCTATCTACATGCTGTGTTAGGCAATTGCACTGAGTTCAGGCAGGAAGTCATCTCCAGGAGCACACATAAAAAAAAGCCCTTAACCTCTGCCAGTGAGGGATTTGCAGTTTCATAGAAACTGAAACTTCACAGTACATTGATGGGAAATGTCCTTGTCTTTCAGTAAATCTCTGCAGCACTTTTTATTAGTTATCCCTGGTACTTAAATGCTCCTACTTTGATGGTTCTCACATGGCTCAGCTTAGGTAGGAAAAGAATGAACCTGAGGCATTTCAATCATTCCTGTACAAAGGATTATAAGCTTAAAAAGTGCAAGTTCAAGGAATTTGTCTCCAGTATCCTGAAGCCAAGAGAAGCACGATCAGGCAGCCTTGGTTTTAGCTTGTTCTGGGAGATGTTACTTTTTTTAATGTAGTAGAACTTGTTCCTGGAAAGAAAGCACTCTTAGACTAACTCTATTCCAAAAGCTTCCAAAGGTTAAACAACAGGGGCTTCTAAACTACCTTACCTTATAGATAAGAGGCTAATGGAAAAAACATATTGTGATACTAAAGACAATCCTGGCAAACCTAAGAAGAAAGCAGAGATATTTTTGCTCTCTTATTGAGCATTTATTTAGGAATTAGAGGACCCGAAATCTGGTAGTTCACACAGTGTGCCATGAGGCCCAGAATGTTGCCAAAGGCTAAAAAAACTAAGCACAAAGATGTGAGGTGGTGATTTCTGCAGGAGTGAATTGTATCAGGCATCTTGGCTTTAGGGACAATTGTGAACCCACAATGTCCTGATGGATGAGGCACCAGAGAGAGGTCTGAATGGAGTTATTTCTAGCAGCATGAAGTAGACTGGCAACAGAGTGATAGGGAAGCCCAAACAGGCCAACTGTGAAGCCAGATCCCAAACACAGTAAACACAAAATACAAAGAAGCTCTGGAGGGAGTATTCGGATCCAGAAGCACTAGTCCTAAATTGTGAGACCAAGGATTGCTGCAGGCAGAGTACCACAGAATGAGGAAATGCAGTGTGGGAGGAAAACCTACTTACCTGCATAGAGGATCCTGCCACCAGCATGGAGTCTGATTCTGCCAGGCGCTGGTGGACAAAATTCACTTTCTCAGGGCAAACTGTGTCTCCAAAGAATGTCACGTCGGGCTTCAGGATTCCACCACATTTACAGCAGGCTGGGACTTGGAAATTACACACTTGCTCATCTGTCAGGAAGACATCTCCATCTGGAGCCACACCAAATGCTTCAGCTTTCCAGGTAGGATTCAGAGCTTCAAATTGCTCCTGAAGCTCAGAGCGCAAGATTTGGTCTCCACAGGTTAGACAGAAAACCCTGAAATTCAGAGGAAAGTCTTAATGGAGAGCTGCACATGAGCTGAAGAGCTGGGGTCTGTAATATCTGGAAGGTCTATTGTCATTATCTACATTTATTTACCAAATAGCACAAAGCAGCTGTCTTTGTATCTCTCATTGTTGCCCTGTAGGAATGCTCTAAAGGAAGCATTCTGAACCCTACTGGCATCCTGTCTTCCAATTCAGGACATGCTTTTGCATCTGTAAACTGTGTGATCACTGCTAGGATGTGGTGGCCCTTCTCCAGTCCACTCATCCTGTGCATTTCTAGCACTATCATGCTTTGGATAATCCTTGTGTCCTCAGGATGCCCTTGTTCTCTTCACTAAGAGGACATTTATTGTAGCATGGAAAGGGGAGTTTCTGACAGATTCAGGCTTCAGGGGAAATGATCCAAATAATACTCTAACAAGACAGTGGTCATGTTTCAGACAAGCAGTCATGTTTCTTAAACACGGTGCTAAGAACAGCAGTTTTGTCATCTTTTTCTTCACCCCAGCCAAACACCACCTTTGAGCATGTCATGTTCAGGAACATAGCATTGACATTGTGCCTCCTTTCTCAGCAGCTAACACAAAGAAACTGGAGGATCAATCATCGTCTACCACCAGACGTTACCTGTGTGTGCAGCCATGCAGCTCTGTCAGGCGCTGGCTCCCAGCCTTGGTGTGAAGGGCATCCACATTCTGGGTCACCAGCCAGTGCAGCTTTCCCACCTTCTCCCAGTGTCTTAGGACCAAGTGTGCTATGTTTGGCTGGTAGGAGGAGAACTGAGGCCAGCCCACAAAGTTCCTTGCCCAGTACCGCTGCCGGGCACTGGCACTCTGGATGAACTCAGCATGTTGCATGGGCCGTCTATCTGTCCTGGCATAGAGCCCAATGCCTTCAGAGCGGTAATCTGGGATCCCTGATTCAGTTGAGATCCCAGCTCCAGTTATTACAAACAGCCTCTTGGAGGTAGAAACAAAGTGCTGCAGCTTCTCTACTTCTACAGGATCTAGGGGAGGACAGGTTGGCACGAAAGCCAAATTTGGAGAGGCTCTGGATGCAGAATGGGATCTGAAATTGTGGAAGCTGATTGTTCTGTGTACTCCAGGCAACTTCCTAGCAGAGAACATGTTCACCTAGAAGTCAAGAACAGAACTCATGGCAGGTAAAAGAAAGCAAAGTGCATGTCCTTAATTCCATTTTCATGGGATTTTCTGGAAAACTATGCTAAGTATTCTTTGCTTTTCTTTTTTGGTAAAAAAATACAACTTATTTTGGAAATGTTAAATAATTAAAAGCCCACCCTCTGAGGACAGTCTTTGCATGTCCTTTTGACTGAGGGCAACACTGAGTACTTGTACTCAAGGTATAAGGACAAAGTCAGCGCCCCTGACATGCAGGATTCCCACTCTTGCATCCTGGTGTGAAGAACAGCTGCCTAAGAGGACTTGTGAAGAGCCCAGAAAGCCCTGAGCATGCAAAGTCTTTCCTAGGTTTGTGCAACAGGGCAGAGAAGAAATGGCAGGAAGGCCAAGCACCCAACCCCAGAGGCACTGTCAAGCTGATTCCTCCCCAGAAGACCCTTGCTCTGCTTTCTTTAACATTCCACCAGTTCCAATTTAGTCCTTTGCACGTGTTGTGGGAAGAGAAAAACAACCTTGAAATACTGCTTTTGAGGATAAAGACCTTGACTGGAGTTACTCCTGGTGCAGAACAGTCCTTGAAGTGGAGCTGCGGTTGATTAGGACACTGCCTAAATGCCTCTGCTCCCTCCTGCTTTGTGGGTGCCACCTCCCCAGAGTCAGTGGAAGGTGAGGAAACTGCTTTGCTTCTTCACCAGAAACCGGGGCTTTGCTGAGAAAGGAGCATTGCCCAAATGTACCTGGCAGGTAGGAAAGGGAGGTATATCCTGCTTTAAGGGAGGAACGGTGTGCCCTTTTAGGGACAGGCAGGATGGCTTTGCTGACAAGTAGCCTGGAATTGTGTGCAAGACCTACTGTGACAGGAGTGGATTGGTTTGGAGCTTGATTTTGTTTGGTCTTTCTAGCAGTCTGCAGTTCTCCTTTGTCCCTTTCACTCTTTTAAAACTATTTTTCTGGGCCTCTCTATGGTTTTGCATACAAAGTACAAAATGTTTAGAAAGAAACAGTACTGAGAATTGACTCCCTGGGATTTTTCCCTCCCACTGTTTCCCTTTGCAGGGGGCTTGTATGAGATCTGGAAGATGGAAGAAGGAGTTTAATTACTGATAAAAGGGGGTGATCTCTAAAGAGCTATTTAGGCATCTGATAGTCTGGTGCTTAAAGCTAGCTTAGTCATGTGGGATGACAGGGTGCAGATTCATGCTACTCCTGCCCTCCTCATCACAGATTACTGGGAGGATGCCTAAGGGACTGGATCTCACTGGGAACCCTCAGCCAGCTTCAGATCCCCTTCAGGTGTCACAGGCAGTGATTTGAAAGAGAGCTCTGTGCAGCTTGTCAGCTATCAAAGCACTTGGGCAGTTCCATAGGTGCTGCCTACAGGAAACCTGCAGTGCCTGTGAAGCCTGGGGCAGCTCTAGGAAGCTAGAGGTATTCAAGTGGTGAGCTTACTTGTCTAAAAGCTGCAGCAAAGTACTTTTGATGAAGTGTCCGTCAGTGCCTGGGTGGTTTTTAGACTCCTGCTATGTCTAAATGGCTTTGCTTCAAGTCCCCAGTTCCCCTCAAGTATCAGTTCTGTAAATGAATGGAGCAATATTTAA
The DNA here is from genome assembly GCA_032466535.1 of Forpus xanthops. NCBI lineage: Eukaryota > Metazoa > Chordata > Aves > Psittaciformes > Psittacidae > Forpus > Forpus xanthops. The sequence goes on along the minus strand of JASSUY010000463.1, from coordinate 6,902 downwards.
ATACATTTAAAGTTTGGGTGTTCAGCTGTATCATGATACTAAATTGATGCTAGTGGCAAAGAGCAGGTTTGCCTCCATTAATCTCCTGTTCTCAAAGCTTTGTGTCATCATCAGTTGAATTACAGGGAAGATTTGACTTCCTCCATAGTCTGAGTTACTTTTTCAATCTAAGCAGTGGATTCTGTTCACAATTATTTTTGCCTTGTTTCAGTGTTTAGCAAGAGTTGTTGTAGGCTCTGAAGGGGTTTAATTTTCCATCTGAGTTAATTAGAAGGGACAAAGTCTGCCCCAAATCCTTTAATTTGCTTTGAGAACACCTTCTGTCATGATGTTCTCCAAAGACTATTGAAGCAGTTTGACAGTATTTAAATTGCTTTAACTGTTGAAAACTCTCAATTCCTGCCCCTTTTCATCAAAAGATCTCTCAGAAGGAAATGTTCTGAAGGGAATGAAACTGAGACAAAACATGGGTCTGCCCACAAGAGATAAAAACCAGATGAATTTGAGAGCTGCTGTGAAGTGAGGAAGCAGGGCAGCATAGGAGAGAAAACTCAGAGCGCTTCCGGTGAAATGCAAAGCTGCTTCTACAATGAAACTGCTCTCTATAACAAGAGAAACTCTTCCAACGCACCTATCGACATCTGAGGCTGGCATCCAAGGTGCTCCGCAGGCAGAGATCAGACAAGAGCTGGGCGGGGGATAAACATGTTCCTAGCAACGGTTCCAGGCCAGAAGTCTAGAAGGAACCCCACGTCATCCCGGTCTCTTGTGCTGTAAAGGGTGGGCCTGACTCGAGCACGTGTAATGGAATGAATGGAGAGACAGGGGAATAATGCCCCAAATCTTACCTTCCTAACGCTGCCGCGGAGGGAAAGTGCGGCTCCACCGGAAGCACGGAGTTCTGGGAAATGTAGTTCACAAAGAAGTTAAGCCGCAAGCCCAAAGACTACAATTCCCATGCTTCAAATAAGGAAAAAAAATCCCGAGTTCCTGACACCTGCTAGCCAAGCTGGGAGGAAGCCAAGAGCCTCATAGCTGCCCCGAAGGAGACACAAGGATGAGGTTGGAATTGATTACAAATGGGCGTAATAACTTTGATAAAATGAACTGCAGATTTTTGTCCTTGTAAAAAATGCACTTCCTTTTCACTATCACTTCCAGGTCTAAAATGTGACTAAACCAATAATGGAAGAAAAATCCACCGAGAGCTGTTAAGGGCATCTCTCCCTGTGCAGGAATTCCGTGAGATGTCAGTTGTTGGAGGCTCTGTGAGTTACTGGGCTGGTACATTTGACCTGTTCTGGTACCCTCCTTTGGTACCTACACTTGGCCTCATGAGAGACGAACCTGTCTGGCACTTCAATGGTCATAGTTAAGCACATATAAGAGGACCAGGAAAAACATTTCGGAGACATATGTGGAAAGGGCCTGTGGCAACAAAGATGGTCCTGCAGTTAGTGTGGCCACACAAAACCTGAGAGGTGAGACAAAGGGGGCTTACAAAATTACAAAATGAAAATATAAACCTTTAGAATCAATTTTAAGTCAATTTTAAGCTGGAGAACATGCTGAGAATCCTTGTACAAGATAAACTGCTGTAGTTGACATAGTTTAGGCCTTTATGACCTTAGTACAA
>JASSUY010000452.1:0-31373 GCA_032466535.1 Forpus xanthops | reverse complement strand
TTAGTAACTAAAGTATAACATAAATCACTACTGCTACCACCAATAATAATACAAAAGAAAATACAAGGAAAGAGAATGCAACAGATCTTCACCTGCTACTGAGTCATGCCACGCAGAGGCCCCCCATCACCTGATACCAAGCTCAACTACACAGTGCACCCCCCATCACCTCATGCCAAGTCCCGAACACGCTGTGCACCCCCCCCCCCCGCACCACCACCTTTCCGGGTCTCTGCTCTCTCTCCGTTTCTACATCCTGGACATGATGTGCTGTGGTATGGAATACTTCTTTGATCAGTTTGGATCAGGTGCCCTGCCTCTGCTTCCGCCCAGCTTCTTCCCAGCTTCCCTCTTCCCTGGCAGAACATGAAACTCATGAGGTTCTCTGCCAGTTTAAACATTCTAACTCATAACTATAAACACTGGTGTTATCAGCACTGTTCCCCAGCTGAAAATGCAAAACACAGTGCTACACCAGACACTCAGCGACAGTGAGAATGAAGATCCTAAGCCCACTGTAGGAGAGGATCTGGTTCGAGTCCGTCTTAGGAACCTGTACATATACGAGTCCATGGGACCAGATGAAATCCATCCATGGGTGCTAAAAGAGCTGGCAGATGAAGTTGCTAAGACACTGTCCATCATATTTGAAAAATCATGGCACTCAGATGAAGTTCTCGTAAATACAGGTAGTTAAGAAAGCGTGACTAGTTACCATACCAGCTGTCATGATATCCTTCTATTGGATTTTATTTCATGGAGCAAATGAATAACCAGCCAAACACAGCTTAAAGAAGTATTTTTGTTTTATTTTAAAGTAAAAAAAAAATCTTATTTTCTTACATTCCATTTTATTCAATAGAAAACTTTTTTTCTTTATTTTTTTCCCAGAGTACTATAATAAGTAAACTGAATGGGATTTTCTCATACAGTTCTCCCTATGTCAAGCTAGAAAATCATGCTTTGCATATTATACTGTCTTCAGAGTCTATTGGTGCAGTCATAGAATCATAGAATCATAGAATCATAGAATAGTAAGGATTGGCAAGGGACCTCAAGATCATCTATTTCCAAACATCCTGACATGGGCAAGACACCTCTCACTAAACCATGCCACTCAAGGCTATGTCCAACCCAGCCTTGAACACTGTCAACGATGGGGCATTCACAACTTCCCTGGGCAACCCATTCCAGTGCCTCACCATCCTTACAGTAAAGAACTTCTTCCTCATATCCAATCTAAACATCCCCTGTTTAAGTTTGAACTTGTTATCCCTTGTCCTATCACTACAGTCCCTCATGAACAGTTCCTCCCCAGCATCCCTATAGCCCCCCTTCAGAAAAATGGAAGGCTACCATGAGGTCTCCATACAGACTTCTCTTCTCCAGGTTGAACAACCCCAACTCTCTCATCATATCTTCATACGGGAGGTACTCCAGTCCCCTGATCATCCTCATGGCTCTTCTCTGGACTTGTTCCAAGACTTCCATGTCCTTTTATGTTGAGGACACCAGAACTGCACGCAGCACTCCAAGTGAGGTTTCATGAGAGCAGAGTAGAGGGGTAAGATCACCTCCCTCGACCAGGTCATGCTCCTTTTGATGCAGCCCAGGATGCCGTTGGCTTTCTGGGCTGCAAGTACACACTGCCGGCTCATGTTCATTTTGTCATCGACCAACACCCCCAAGTTGTTCTCCTCAGGGCTGCTCTGAATCTCTTCACTGCCCAACCTGTAGCTGTGCCTGGGATTGCTCTGACCCAGGTGTAGGACCTTGTACTTGACATGGTTAAACTTCATGAGGTTGGCATCAGCCCACCTTACAAGAGTGTCATGGTCCCTCTGAAGGACTCTTAATAAGGCATAGAAACAATTAGGCATTAATTCTAATAATGGTAGAAGTTCTTATACCTTGGCTGGAGCCTTCAGTGCCCTGTTCATCTGCTTTGTCATCATGTCTTAATACACATCTGACTGAATTTGTGGGGTTTTTTGTCTCTTCCTTCTTTCTTATCTCCCTCTCTATGAAGTGGTAAAATTCTCTAAACTTCTTGTCACAACATTAAGCAAGTGGATTTAGTTCCACCAAGATATTCGATTGCATTTCTGAATACAGGCTTCCTTGGCTTTATTCTTTTCCTCTGCATGTTGCCAGTCCTTTCATAAAGTTTATGGCACCATGATGAACCACTCCACAAACTACATGAATAGAGGAAATGTAGACACAAACATTTAGCAAACATTCTATTACCCCTAAAGCTTTTTCTTCATTTCATTGACCATCAGAATTTTAGATACTTAATTTTGGAAGACTGATCCTTATGCACCAGAAAAATAAATTGAAATATTATTTAACTATGTTGCAACTAGAATAAATTTTGAAACCAATAAATTTGATATATAGAATAAATTAAAACTCATTTTTATATATTTTCCTGAAATTAGAATCACAGACTGATAGAATGATTTGGGATGGAAGGTAATTTTACAGATCACATGGACAGAGACATTATTCACTAGATGAGGTTGCTCAAAGCCCTATCCATCCTGAAAACATCTAAAACCAGAATATCCACCTCTGAGAAACCTGTTTCAATCTCTAACCACTCCCATCATAAAAAATTTCTTCCATATGTCCAATCTAAATCTACCCTCTTTCATTTTAAAAATGTTGTCCCTTGTCCTGCCACTACAGGTGTTATTAAAAAGTCTGTCTCCACCTTTTTCATAAGCCTTTAAGTACTGAAAGGCCACAATAAGGTCTTCCCACAGCCTTCTGTTTAGGCTGAGACGCAGCTTTCCAAGATTTTCCCATAGGAGAGGTGTTCTAGCCTTTTGATAATTTCTGTGGCCCTTTTATGGACCTGATGTAAGAGTTCCATGTCCATCTTGTGCTGTAGACCCCAAACCTATATGCAGTTCTTAGATGGGGTCTCATCAGAGAGGAGTAGAGGGCCAGAATCACCTCCCTAGACCTGTTTGCTATGCTGTTTTTTTGTGCAGCTAGAAATACAATTGACTTTCTTGGCTGCAAGCACACATTGATTGCTCATGTCCAATATTTCATCCTTCTGGATCCCCACTTCATTATCCATAAAACTGTTCCTGATCCATTCATCCCCCAGTACTGATATAAAGGGATTACCATGACCCATATGTAGAATCTTGCACCACTGGTTGTAAAATCCATTTCTGTACATCCTGGTATAATTTAGGAATTTACATAGGGACACAGTGATGTTTGACCTGAAAGACATTACATATATGAAAAGATTCAAAGTAGTGACCTCTGGTTGTGGTGATGCTAAAATAAGAGTATAGATGAACCACAGCAATTAAAATAGCTAAGGCGGCAAAATAGACATGCAAGAAGTCCTGGGAAATTTTCTCAACAGTATCTTATATATAAAGACCTGCAGATGTTTGCTTCTGGATATTTAAGACTAACATATTTCTTTGTTATTCCCACTGTCAACACTAATGAGAACCATTCAAGTATATTGAAGAAAAATAGATCTTTAAAGGTTTCCATTTATTTTTAAAGGATCACTTAAATCTAAATTACTAGCAAAAGGAAAGGAGTGCTGAAGTAGTATTGCATTAAAATGACATTAATTCTATCTGCCATATGGCTGCTATGAAAGTATCAATAACGTGTTGAAGGAAAGGGGAAGAAAAAAAAAAAGTCTGTGTTCTGAAATAAAGTTTTACTTAAAGATTTTAATACCTCAAAAATTTTACCTCTCTTTCTCACTTATTAATCAGCAATTTGTATGTAAAAGACATTGTTTTTATTTTTAAATTTGATTACTATAATACAATTATTTTAAATATATGTATTTTTGCTTTTTGAAAATCTTTTGTTTTTCCCCTGTATTTCAAATATACATTATTTATTGTACATAACTTTGTTCATAGTAGAGCATATTTTTTTTTCTATTTATATAATGGGCTTATAGTTTACTCAGTGTAACTTTTGTTTGTTAAGTTTTAGTGGGTTTATATTATCCAATATGATATTCTTATAACATTTATGGCCTAGAATTTCTGTTCTATACAGTGAGGTTCTGGCCACCTAAGCTATGCCTAAATATTTAGCATTCTGTGAAAATGTACAATGAAAAAAATCACCAAATTCCAGAAAGTCAGTGGTAAGAAGTATAACTCATGTTTCAGATCCCCAAAGATTTTAGAAAAATGTTTTCTAAATTGCGTAATCACTTTTATTTGCAAAATTAAAAACCTTGTCTAAATTTATCTGTATTTGATTTACAGGACATTTCTAGAATTAAAAAAAATCAGTATTTACACCCTGGGTCAGATTTGATGCTTGTAGAGCTAGAATGATTTATACCAGATGAAATATAGTACCTCAAGTTTTAAAAAGTGTGTGACTAAAAAGGATATAGTGCAATATGGTTTCTTTCATGACAGCAAGTCTGAAATATCAGTACATGATTTAAACAGGAAAAAAATCTAAAAATGTATAAAGCAAGAAAATAATATGAAAGACATAGCAAGTATGGAAGATTCTACATAAACTATTTATAACTTGAAAGACTCATTACAACTGATTTCTTTTTAGTATTAGAAAGTGTACTAGAATCAATATGACAGTATATGCTTCAGCCATCGAAAAAGTTGTCTTTTGATATGTCTGATCAGTTTGCTACAGCTCCTTGTCATGTTACCATTTACCACAAAAACTTGTCTTTTCAATAGTTTAGATTCCAACTTGTGATATGAATGATAGGGTGGGGGGAAAAGGCTTTTTCTAGTGGTTCTTAGTATTTTTGCTCTAAAACTGAGTCAGTGGTTTTCACAGAACTTTCAAAGTTCTGCTGAACCTTTTCCTTACACATTAATATATATGAATGGGTGCCAATTCACTGTAAAGATACATTTATCAAAACGTGTTCAAAACTATATGATCACAGATTCTTTTTTCTATATCAGCCCCTAGCTGTGATTTTTACTTATCCTTCCTGAAGTCAAATCTCTGGTTGTTCTGATTTATATCACTAGACTACCTCTGATAGGGGCTGCTGCAGTGCCTGTGAGCATAAACACAATTCTTCCAATTGTTTTGAATTCTCACAACCAAGTATTCTTTCTGAAGTTGAAGTTTTATGAGACAGAAGATCATATTACACAGCTATTTGGTGTAGAGCACTCATTCAGGAAAAGAAAAAACCTGAGTGTTGGGTTGTACTACAGCTACAGCAGTACGTAGACATGAGCAATAAGTGTCCTTCAAATATAAAGGCAAGATTCATGGCACAGCTGGAATCCATTTAGTACATGTGGGTTCCCATCTAGAACAGGGTGCTCGCCTCCTTTTTGAGAAAGTCTCCAAACCCTGTTATTCTCTGGACAGTGCTCAGATTTTTTTCTTCAAGTTAAATGGAATGGGTGAAAACCAAGCTAAGGGTTGGTAAGGCTACTATTGAAGACTTTGCATTATTGCAGATGAATTCATGACTCCATGTCTTTGTCTTGTGTAAGTTACAAGTTTGGATGAAACCTAAGAATTCAACCACATAGTTCTCGCTGCCAGGAGATTTTTGGAACCAGGTGAACACTACAAATACCAGAAATATACTGTGTTGTATAACATATAAATATATATAATATATAAATTTATATATATAATTATCTATATAATATATTTATAAGTATATAAATATATGTTATACTGTAATTAAATTGTAGATATTTGAAATATAATTAAATGAGTATGGACAGAGAATGGCAGACTGTATGGATGTGGGGACAACAAAAAGAACAGCAGAAGAAGGAAGATAAACTGCCACGCAATGATGGCCTTGAAGTCAGGTCATCAATATCGCAACATTTATAGTCACAGCTTTTAAAGATATCTCTCATCAGGAAAACAATTGGCAGGCTATACTCTTGCTGTCGGGAAAAAAGTAAATAAAATCATAGCCATGGTGACTCCTTTATCTAGCAGACACAAAGAGCCAAAGCTCTTTGGCTTTAAAGCATCAAAACAGCAGTAACACATAGATTGTCTCTATCCTTTAAATAGGTGTTTTAAAGTGTTCCTGTTCCATCAGTGCACAACCGAATAACTGCTCGTAATGTGTCCTTTATATGCACAAATATGAGGAAGGAATTATCCAATCCTCAATTTCCCATTGCTATTAATTTATTAGATAAAAATAGCTGAGTTAAATTACAAAAGCTGCACAATCTATGCCATGATCTTGCATTCTTACAATTCTAGATTAATTATTTCAGCAGTATAGTCACTCAGAAATGCTGAGTTAAGGAATTCTTTGGATTTTTTGCCTTTGATAAATATGGGTTCATATCTATGTTCTTTTAATAGAATATTTCATATGCCATCAAAAATCCAAATAAATGATAACAAAGTTGAGCTAGAATCCACTGATACACTATGGGACTGTTGCTAATAATGGTACTTTGCAGTGACACTAAATACCTAGTATTGTAAAATTTATAGCCTGTTATCTCACTTGCGTTATCTACAGAGATATGGTTTCTTTTTCAGCAAGCAGTTTTTCCTCATTATTTTTTTCCTTTCCTCTTGGTGAATCTTTGAGCTAGTGTGCTGTAAATATTTTGCCTGTTGTGGATGAACCAGCCTTATTCATGACCCGATTTACCTGGTTTGTGACTGCAGAAGCGCAGGAGGCATCTACAGGAGACCTCCAGCAAGGTCAGTACATGCTTTCCAGAGTAGAGCTGACTTTGAGATCCAAAGGTGTGCACCATTTTTGCACTGACAATTCATTCGATGGCTGGAGAGACATCAGGGTATATGGTATGTTACATTTATAGCTCCTATTTCATTATAAACACAGATAATGAAACCAATGCATTTATTTTTTTTTCTGTGTGTTTATGTGTCTGTATGTGTGTTTTCCTCTCTTTCGACTATTAAGGGGAAACCAGCCAACAAATCAAAACCAATCAAACAAACAAAAACATTAGGAATGTTAACTACATACTGCTGGATACTTCCTGAGATGTTTTTACAGGGAATAAAAAGACAGTCATTTTAGGTATAAATGTTCTTTCTTTGGCCCTGAGATGATAAGTTCAATACTCTTAAGGATAAATTATATTGGAGTACTTTCTAAAAATACCTAAGAGTAGAACATGCAGTTCCTAGAAAAAGATAGTAACAGAAGGTTGAGATTTTTGTAAGTGAAATTGATTTATTGTCTTTGTAGACAATTTGTCTCTGACACTAAGAGTATTGAAGTAAATAATAAATGTTTTACAGATATAAAAAAGACTGAGAAGTGAATTAGTCTTTCATTATTTAACATACTTTTTTTTTTTCCAATGTGAAACAAAAAATGCAACAGGACAGAATTAGTTCAGGTTTATTAATCCTTTTTTAACACTGCCTACAGGAATAGCAAAGCCAGAAGTCTGTGGAAAAAAGGTTTTAGGAACAGAACAATGCCCTCAAAAATTTTTATACACTTTTTACATAATCTTATTTTCCACAATATTTGTACTCTGTAGCCCTGTCTGATATCATTAAGATATAAGATATATTTTTACAAGCTTCCATAAACTGCCACTGGAACATGCTATTATTGAATTTTGTGTCTTTATTCTCAAACAGTCCAGTAAACAACCTTTAAAAAGAAAGTTAAAAAAAAAAAAAAAAGAAAAAAGAAATAAAGTATAAGACATTGATCCTGTTTCTCCCTCTCTGATCAACAGGTCACTACCATAACCTCTTCTGGGTTAAATGCTAGTAGTGTGCTTTAACAACAGCCAGCATCTCAGTCCCACATAAACTCTCACTCACTCTGTGCCACAGTGAAAGAGGAGAGAGAATCAAAAGGCCAAAAATGGAAAACTCATGGGTTCAGATAGTGGCAGTTTAACAGACAAAGCAAACCCACGCATGCAAGCAAAGCTAACCAAGGAATTCATTCATCACTTCCCATTGACAGGAAAGAGTTCCGCCATTCTCGGGAAAGTGGGGGTTCATCACATCTAACAATTACTTGGGAAGAAAAATATCATCACTCCAGAAGTCCCTACTTTCCTTCTTCTTTCTCACAGCTTTGTATGCTGAGCATGACATGGTATGCTATGGGATTTCCCTTTGATCAGTGTCAGCTCTCTTGGCTGTGTCCCCTCCCAGCTTCTTTTGCACACCCAGCCTGATCACTGGTGGGGTGAGGTGGGGAGCAGAAAAGGCCTTGACTCTGTGTAAGGACTGCTCAGCAGTAATGAAAACATTCCTGTGTTATCAATACTGTTTTCAGCACAAATGTAAAACACAGCACCACAAAATGAAGAAACAAACACTATGAAGAAATAAACACAATGAATTATGAAGAAATTGATGCAATTATGAAGAAATTTAACACTATGCCAGCTGAAAACTGTACATCTAGCCACCCGTGCTAGTATGACCGCAAATCTTTCAAGTATGCCAAGTTGCTTCCAATAAATATACTTATAGGATACAATAACTACATTTACTAGACACAAGTTTTTCCTTGTATTTCTAGCTATTTATTTTTCCCTGTTTCCTAGTCTGTCTCAGGTAAGGAAGATTCCAGAAGACATATTGATAATAATTTTATAAGTTTATCAATGGTACTTTAACAAGTAAAATACATCCAAGACACTTCAGCGCAGCTGATTTAAGTTGTTATTTCCTCCTGGTGCAGCTGGGGTGAAAAAACTGCTGATGCTGTTGTGAAAACAGCTGCACAAACTACTCAACTAACTGGAGCTGGTTGGCAGCAAGCTGCTGAATACAAGCTGCCACTTATTTGCAACAGCATCCTACTAGGGAGCACTGTCATTTGTTGCTATAGCAGGTTGTAAGTGGGGCAGTGCCAGGTAGAAATATCTGAGGGTTTAATCCTAGGTCTAATTTCCATCTGGTATTCTATTACATCCACCAGATTATTAAAGGACAAAAGACTAGCTTAGGAATTTGAGATAAGAACCCACAATGATGAATGCAAAATGAAGCAGCTTTTCTGCTGTGTCTCTAGTGGTAAGAGCCAGCTGGCTGTGTGGACACAGCTACTGAGTAATATGCAATAGTTAATGTGTTCTGCTTTTTTCAGTAGGGTGTTCTGTGAAGATAAATACAAACTTTAATGAGTTTTAACATCCATAAATTGTAGAGAATTGAGACAGATAATTTTGTTTTGGAGACACTTCCTGGACTGAAAATGTCTCTCACAGTTCTCTGATTTATCTAGCATGACGGAATAAACCTTGAAATATTGATAGAAACTATTCACATTATCAGCAAAATTAACGAATGAAGTGTCAGACATGGGAAGGATCATAGGGGCAAGTCATTCCTTTTAATTAATTAAATAAATTAATTTTATATTAATTTTTCTTTTTCTAAAATATGATTTATTTTTTTTTTGTCTGTGCTCTAAAATACCTCATTCTCTTCAGGAGTCAGATAATTGATCAAATTTCTTAGCAATTTAAGCTTAGTTCTTTAAATGAGCGTCTGCGCTTAAAATGTTGATAGCCCATGGCAAATGTAAGACAATTCAATCTAGTGCTCATCTTTTTTATGAATTCAACTAAAGTTAATTGAGTTTATATGTCTCAATCCAAATAGAGTTATACAACTTCTAAAACTTGCCAGAAATATGAAAGCTTATCTCAAAATAATTTTTCTAGATATCCTTGTAATGATTCTAACTTTACACACTGTCTCATGAATAGATATTTTAATGAGAGTATGACAAATGAAAATTTAAGTAAGGTTTCCCCTCTCTTTCTGTCTATTTACTCTGTCCTTTGGAGTAAATATTGTCAGTGGACAAAGTTGAAACTTATGTCCTTAGCTTATAGCTAAGAATGACAGTAAGCAACAGTCTTTTCCAGAAAAAAAAAATGCATGTCATGTTTTTATTGATATGACACCTTAATGGCAAGAAATAGAGCAGCATAAAATGTTTATTTATATCATATCCGATTTCATCTGTATGAAGCAAAAATATCTTGACAAGCATGGGGTGGTTTAAAGGCAGCATTTAGCCCATGAAACTATTCAACTATTCAGAGAATGGGGAATAGATCTGGCATGTTAGGTTTGGGAGTCGTTTTCAAAGGGCAGTAAAGGGAGCTCCTGCTTACTTATGAGGCTACTGCAGAATACAGCCAAAGCCTTACTGGAACATTTGAATTTTTTTTATAACTCCATCTATTTCCATCTCAAAACTTTAAAACTCCCAAGGGAGGTTTGTAGGACTGATGGTAAGAGGTTAAGGAGAAGTAAAGAGAAATTTCTGTGATCTAAATCTCTCTATGAAATCAGACTTTTTTTTTTTTTTTCCCTATAGGGAGATAGATGTGATCTTGAATAAGGAAAAGGTTTTTTTAAAAGCTCCCACTAAGCAAATTCAGCTACTGGAAGAACAGGTGATGTGAAGAACCTAGAGGATGCAATAGCATGATTGAAGTTTGGACTCACATTTGCAGAACTATATGGAAAGAACCACAGATTGTATTGACCACATTTACAAGCATTCTGAATATTTTTTTCCTCTACTTTCAAGTGTTTTGCTTTTGCAAGATGAATCATATGTTTTTGAGATTTTTTTTTTTTTTTTTTATGAAATATTAAACCGTGCTCTGGATGCCTCTAGGGAAAGGTGAAAGAATGCCTGCTGTATAATACATTATTTCAATCACTCTGTCCAGTCTTAAGGCAATTGTACCGAAGAAATGTCAGAGTAAGGTTAATGAAGTATGAAAAAAAGTGACAAAAAACATAGCTTTTGAATATTACTTTATAACTGCTGTGAAGTTATTTCCAAAATATTTTCCCTAGACACTTATTTCCTCTTTACTACTATATACCATTCTTTCAACAACCATTACATACCTAGTGCAAGCATGCTAAGAAGAAATGAGAATATACATTTTTCAAGGTACAGTACCACTAGCAAGAACACTGAGAGACCGTAGCATGGAGTCAAGAAGAGCATTTTTCTGTTTTGGGTCTGTGGGTTTGTTTGTTTGTTTGTTTTTTGTGATTTTTTGATTTCCAGGTGAAGCTTCCTTAAAAGCAGATATTTAGATTTAAGAGCTATCTCTGTAACTATTTCACCATCTTGACTTCAGAGGTTTAGTTTAATTGGAGCAATTTCACTTTATGTATTAATTTCTTCTAAATAATTACCTTATTAGAACAATGCATATAGCTGGAAAATGCAGGCATTTCAACTTCCATCTCTTTAAATTATTTGCTTTTTGCACTCCCGTTAGTTTGACTCTAGATGGAGCCTTTTAAGGTCAATATCTTTGTAAAAAAAAAAAAAAAAAAGGCTCACTCGGCTTAGTCATTTATGCTGAAGTATCTAAAGTGAAAATTGAGAACACTCTTAAAAAATATCTGACAGCCTCTCACTTGGGTCATTTTTGTTCTCAGGAACAAAAGCTTCTGATAATTCTTAGTGTTCGTTCAAAGATAAAAATTGTTTGCTAAATTGCCTTCTAGAAGCTGAAGGCAAACCTCAACCTATTTTTTTTCATCAGGTTGAAAACCTCTGGCAGCACTTTAAAAAAGTAAGTCACAAAAGTGAAACCGAAACTTCAGAAGAATTTGTTTGATACCAAAGTATTTGGGTAAGTTGCCACAGGACAATATGCCTCTAAAATATTAACTGTTTTGTTTTGAAGCAAAAATTCTCTGCAAAAGTAGACTACAGGTGCTATAGTGGAAATTTAAACTCCTTTTTCTAAAAATCATCTCTGCAGCTCCAAAGCGTAACTGGGAGCTCTTCTGTGGAACATGATAATCTGTTATCAGAACATCACTACGGGAAGAATAATTTTCAGCTCCTGAGAAAAAAAAAATTGATTTTTAAATGCTCACCTGAGCTACAATGTGCTCAAAAAGGCCTTTATAACTTGCTTTGCAAATGTCCATGTGGTGTTCCACAGAGGTTTTTTAATTCCTTAAAGGTCAAGACCCAAAAACATACCAAAAAAACTTAAAAATAAAGGAACTAGAAAAGATATTTAGTAGCACTTGAAAACTTCCAAAATTCTAAGTTAAGTAATGAAAACTTTTCCCCACTACATTTTTATACTCATTTGTTTTTACAGTTCTGCAATTTCCACAATCATCTCTCTGACTTTAGAAACTGTTGAAGCTGAATGCCAAATATATATCTGCATTGTCTGAATGTAGGACTTATTCAGAATTAAGAGAGTCTAAATATTTATGAGCTTTTACATCCACATATGCACATATATCAGTCTGCTTACATGGCCAGTAATATTAGGCAAAATATGTAGAAACATATTTATCTTTGTGATATCACATCCACTGTGACCTCATCAACATTCTATCATTGAAACCAGAATTTAAGATTCAAGAAAATCGGATAGAAGAAAGAAATTAAAATGGCACACTCAGGGTAAGCCTAGGAAAAAAAAGCTAAAATTGTTGCAGTTTTGCCAGTGTTTTTATCCAACATTGGTTCTTACAAATTACCTTATTTTCCAAACAAAATTTAGTGTTTACTGCTTACCCTACTACAAAAAAAAAAAAAAAAAAAAAAAAAAAAAAAAAAAAAAAAAAAAAAAAAAAAAAAAAAAAAAAAAAAAAAAATTGCGGTATGTATCTCACCACTAGTAAGCTATTCTTATTCAGTGTACAGTAAATAGAACTCAAAGGCATAATGCAATGGAGTGGTAGGTTGGCTTAATGCCAATTCAGTCTGCCTGCTTTAATTTGAACTCCATTATTATGTGCATTTTTTCATTCAAGAATCTCAATTATGGATTGAAAACATGAAAAAATGCACAGTAGAACTATGATTAGGAGATGTTTGACTAGGCTTAATCTCAAATGGCTTTATGTTCAACAGATATGGGTTCTGAAACTTTACTTTGATCATTGAATACAGAGATAAGTGTGTAGTCCAGCTGAAACCTAAACTAGGTCACTGTCTAGTTAGTGGTTGCTGAGTCACTTTCACCTTCACTTCCCTGCCTGCCTGACCCCTGAATCCTGCTCCATATCCTGTGCCAGTGCTAACTGTTGATGTTAAATGAAAAAAGATCTCTCAAAATCCACTGCTTGCTTCTTTGCATCCCTAGCCACAGGGTCAGATGGTCAGCAGCAAATGAAGGAATGTGACAGGAGACCTTATGCAGATCCTACTTGTAAGGTATATTAAATCAGGCTAGCTATAATGTGTAACTGCATCTCAAAATGAAATGAGCTAATGATAACCCTCCAAACACACGGTTATTTTTAATCTGCCCCTTCAGAAATCATATTTATACTACATTCCTACAAAGAATTATACTGAGATAATGGTGAGAAAAATGTGAGAACAAAGAAAAGTAGTAGTGATAGAGATAAAATGGGTGGAGAGTCAGGAACCTCTTTGCAATATTCAAAGTCATTAAAACTTATGAAATCACAGCATTGGTCACTGAGATATGGCAATTACTATTTTGACTTCATCTACTTCTCCCTCCTTCCCCCCCAAAAACGATGAAAAAAACAAACATTAAAAAAAACAACCACCAGACTTGGATCCTCTTTCAGATTTTAAAGACATGACTATTTCTTGTATCCTACATGTACTGTCCCTGTTTGAGTCACTTTGTTCAGGTATGTTTGTGCACAGAGAGTCTCTAAAAATATACACAAACTTTTGATCACATTTGTGTACCTTAACATCCTTTTTAAGCTGTGGGGACCAAAACTGCGCACAGTATTCAAGGTAAGACGACACCAGTGCTGCATACAGCAAGCTGATCACATTTTTTACCTGACGGGTTATACTGTGATGCATTTTTCCCACAGAATTCTGCATTCATCCGTATTTTTTACATTTCTTCTGTCTCTACAGATATTTTCACAGTTTTTTTTCTCACAATTTAGGATTTTATTGGAAGTCTGGGTCAAGATTACACAGCTGTACCATATTAGTGTAAGATTTTGGTGCTTTACAACAGAAATAGCCGAATTTTTAAGTGGCAAAAAAAGTTGTAGTGGAGATTAGGGAGAAAAAGGATTGCATATGTAGCATAATTTTGAACATGGAAATTGCACTGAGCCATTCAAATTTTATTAAATATGTAATGTATGAAAAAGGCATAACTGAGTCTCTCATTACCTTACTAATCTGTTGACTAGTACACTTCTTGCAAAGACGATCTTGAGAAGACAATTAAAATACATAGTTGTCTATTCTAGGTTTCTTTTTGTACATGATGATAGTGTACCTTTTTTTTTCAATTTCAGCATCACTGAAGTAACACAGAGAAATTAACAAGGCGAGTCAAAAAAAGAAGGATAAAAAAGTAAGCAAAGTTAACATTATCAGAAAACCATTATAGTAACTTATGCATTTTTCATAATTGTGTTATTTCTTGCCTGGTATGGCCAGCTTTCACAATTTTTTTTCTAACTATTAGAAAAATATTGTGGCAAATTTTAATCTTTTTTGCAGAAAATTACCCTTCACAATGGCAGTATTCTTTTTATTTTCTTATCTAGCTTATGTAGGATAGCTTAGCTGAATTAATATTTTAAGACTACAGAATAACTGGCTATCAAGGATATTCTGAATTCTGTACTTTTGGATAGGTTATCAGTCTTAGATAATTTGGGGTATTGCTGTTTGCGTTACAAAGGTTAGATATATAAAATATAACTGCTCAAATATATAAGTTGGTTTCTGTGGCTGAATGCCATATATCTATTAACTTTGAAAAAGTCACTCAGAGCTCAGCTATCCCTTTAGCAAAATTTTAGCTGGGATGAATGTGTAAAGGTGAACGCCCCTGGATTTACCTAAAGCATTGTTTCTAAAGCTGAGTCTACATAATAGAAATGTGAGGTTATAGCATGGATTGGTATAAAGTTGTTAAGACAAAGATCTACCTATGTGAGTGACAAATAAAACAGGTTCCCATGCATCCTGGGTAGCTTGTATTTCAGCTTCTAGGCTCTGAGGAAGCCCTCTCTTTGACGTATTTATGGATCAGCCTCTCACCATTTCCCAGGACTAATTTAATGACTGTCTTCAGTATTGAAACAGAAAGAATGACAGTAACTGTACCAGAATACACATGAATTTTGTGGTTGAAAAGACAGCAGAAGGTTGAATAAATGTCATTCATTAATGTGTCAAGTTAGGTTAAATGAAAGTATCTGAGTAAAATTTGCTTGTAATCATACTGATCTTTCATTTCTGTATAGTTATACTTTAAAGGGGTTTAATTTTGTTTTGCCTTTCACCCTCCTTTTTCTGTTCCTGTGACTTCTAATTATCTAATTCCTTCTACCCCCTCTTAATGCTTTCAAATTTATCTCAGCTCTTCTTGTCTTGTATTGATTACCACTGAACTACAGGAGAATTCTACCAGCTTGCCTTCTTTACTGAAATATTACCACAGGAGGTAAACAGTTCAGAAAGAAATTGCATCACCAGTTCACTGTGTTTCTTCATCAAATTCTCATCAAATAACAATGTACACCACAAATTGTCATCCATAATATCATCTATCCCATAAATTTCAATCTTAGCCATCATCGTAATGACATCTGTGAAGTCTGATACGGACTGTTTAAGGTAGACATTAAGAATTTACATCCACAACAGCAGTCTTTACACCAAGCTAAATATCAGCTAGCTCAGAAAAGCAATTGCTTTCAAGGAAAATTTTGCTTGATGAAGATGCCAGTGTATTAGCGCAGTCATTGTTTTATCTGATATTAGAACTGGTAACCTCAAACATGGTAAATACCAATTGAAGGGAGACTAAAAATAAATGTGCTTTTAGGATCAATATCATTACAGCACAAGGTGTACTAATGATGAAACATGGAAGATTTGTTAAAAATAATAAAAATAACTGTTTCTAACCTACGTAATGGGATGCTCTTAGAAAAAACATGTACCTGAAGATTACAGGTTTTTTTCAGATAGACTTATAATTTTTCTTTCATAATTATCAGGAATCAGACAGTAAGACACTAAAATTCAAATGCAGAATGATAAAATAGAGGGGTGGGGGGAAAGAAACTCATTATAAGTGTTCCCTTTCCTTCCTTCCTTCTTTCCTTCCTTCCTTCCTGCTTACCTGCCTTCCTGTCTGCCTCCCTCCCTCCCTGTATCTCTTCCTCCCTGCCTCCCTCTCCCCCTCCCTCTCTCTCGCCCTCCTTCTCTGCCCTCTTTCTCTTCTCCCCCCCCCCCATTCTTTAATCCTAATCAATCTCTAGAAACTTACAGCCCTTTAACACAGCGACTGAAATTGCTAGCTTCCTTTAAAGAATCAAGTTGTTTATAATTGTTTATAGTGAATAACCAGAGGTCAAAATATTTGATATAGTAGAAAGCTCATACAAGGCTGTTTATTTAAGGGTGATATGAATAGTGTTGATTTGATGTGATGTGGTGTGTTTGTAAAAATATTAACCAGTTTGGAAACCAGAACTACCATGTACTACCAAGTTTGTTGAACTTTCTTAGAGTAAATGCTATATTAGAATTTATATAGATTATGGAAAAAAAAAAAAAGGCGCCAAATAAAAAGCAGCAATTCCTCAGTTTTGGATTAAAATATTTAAAATATTATATTTATATATATATTTAAAAGGAAATTAAAAATTATATAATGATACAAATAAGGGAATAAAGGGAATAGAGAAAAAGCATTTTTACATGCCTATGTACTGGGTTATTACTTTCTGACATATGAAAAATAAGAATAGAAACCTTCACTTAAATCTGGAATATAACATTATATATTGATTTTTTCATTGTAATTTCAATGCAAGTAAAAGTGAAGCTAAAAGTGTCGGACATTTTCATGTGTCAAAAAGCTTCCCTGAATCCAAATATCTATGCAAAAAGCTATAATTTAAATATTAGCTAAAATTGCACATTTTACAGTCTTACTAGGCAAAATGAACAGAAATACATGATACATGTACTTGAATGTAGTATTGGTTGATGGTTGTGAAGAAGGATAGGTCTTTGATGTAGCAGAACAAAATGATTTACAGTTGAATATTGCCTGCGTTACTTTGGGAGATGAATAATGTGACGTCTGCTCTTGGCAAAGAAGGTTCTGGTCTCTTCTGCCCTTCAATTCCACTTTGAATGCAAATTAAAAAGTGAAATAAAGCCTTTATTGATGTCTCTTCCAAAAATACTAAATTATATTCTGGCAGTAAAAAGCTTTATAGAAAGGACTGTCAATTTATTGACTTTATTTCTGAGTATTGTTAAATTCTGATACTGGAAGCCTCCCAATCAAAACTAATAAACTCTAATAAAGAATAAACCCCAGAAGAGTAATGAAGAAGAGCAAAACTATAGGTTTTTTTTGTTGTTTTCTTTTATTTCTTTACTATCTGACTAAAAAAAATATAAGCAAAATTCTCTCATATCATTGACTTATTTTTTTAGAGATTGGTGAAGAAGACTGGATTGTAATATATGAAAACTAAGATTATTTGATGGCTAAATACTGTCCTGAAATTAAATGTTTCAAAATTCTGAACCTTTAGCAAAGGGTTTGATTGAGGTATTCCTGCCCATGGTAGTGGGTTTGGAACTACATGATCTTAAGGTCCTTTCCAACCCTAACCATTCTATGATTCTATGAGTAAGAGAAGTTAGGAACCCACTACAAGTACTGATTAAATATGATGAATTCTGGACTAGAAAATAATAATAATAATAGAAGCAAATTGGAGGTGGTAAATGCTGACTAATGCTATCCATTACTTGTAGTTTGGTGATGAATTGCTAGCATGATTCAGATGGGGTGTCAGAAAAGGCTATTGCAGTTCCAAAATAAGTTAGATACAGGGTAGAAAAAGTAAAACATAAGAATTAATAGTAAGTCATGATAAGCTAATCAAAAGTTAAAACCAAGATTAATCATGTGAGAATATATCCAGCACCATTTTTATTATGTTGATTACTGCTGACATCATTTATATTCCATCTTGTAAAACTTTGAAGGAACTATGAAAGTGAGAATCAAGTAAAGATGCAATTTCAGTAAATCAAAAGAATATTCTCTTCTTCTACCAGACTGTCTGACAAATCTGAGTTTAACATTGCCTCATGAATGGTAAAAGCAGTTTGGAGCTGATTTTCAAGTAATGTCTCAGTAGATGTGTCACTTCCTCCACATAGTGAGACTTACTACCTGCTCAAAGAATGTGAAAAGGGGAAGAGAGTAGAGGTTTCCATAGCAACCTTTAGTAGTTCAAAGTAAAATTGCATAAAATGAAATCATTATCACCCAGGAACTGAGGAAGACAGCTCAGCCGTTGAAGATGCCAAGTGGTAAATGACTGATGGTATCAATTTTTTTCTACATTTAGTATACTATGCTTTTTTTTGTTGTTTTTTTTTTGTTTGTTTGTGGGGTTTTTTTTTGTTTGTTTTTTTAGGAAAAAAAACCAAACAAACCAACAACCAAACTTAACCAAAGAGAAAACAAACAGAAATGCAAGAAAAAAAAGCCAAAACAAACCAAAATCTTATTGTGTTCAACAATTCTGAAAACTGATTTTTAATTTAGAAACAGTATAAGTACATCTTGAGACTTAGTGTTAGACAGAATATGTGTTGGTAACCATGGTAACCCAGGAGATCTTAAAGATCACACTGCTCATTTATCAGGAATATGAGCAGATTGTCTCCCAGTAGACTGCAAAATGTCCTGTTACTATATGGCTGGAAAGCAAACCCAAAATGGCTAATAGGGGTTTCATTTCACTTGTATTGCAATAAATTTAGTGAGATTGATAGATCTTTATTCACACCAGATAATGGTAGCATAAAATTAATTAAAAAGTCTTTTAAGTAATTAAACACTCCTGAAAGAACAAACAGACATATTGAACAAAAATGTCTTGTCAAAATCAATACAAGAAAGCAAATCCTTGCAAAAAGCACCCAGTCCTTTTGAGTCTCTTTCTTCCTTCTTACCAACTAGCTGAAGCCAGGCAATCACTGCAATGCTGTTGATCCCTAAAGCGTTTTAGTCAGCCACTGCAGGTGAAAGAAGTATCACAACAGTCTGTAATTAAGCTATTTCTTTATATAGATAATCTGATACAAGGAAATATGCAAGAAGTAAATTTCAAATACGTAGAGGAGGAGTTTGCTAGTTTAGTGGTTTTGGTTTTCTTTGGATAAATATTTATTGAGAATGAAGAATTCTGTGTATTTTACATTTTAAACTCCTATTATTAAAATATCCTTAAGCAATTTACTGTACTTTTGTCAAAGACAGAGCTCTTCAGTTAATGGAAAACTAAGAAATCATTATCATATACCTAGTGCCCATTTTCTAATCTCCTTTGGACTACTCAATGAATAATAAGCAAACTAAGAAAACAATACCAAGAAGAAAAAAATAGCATGCAGCAAATAACTTTGCTATTGTTAGGCTGACTCCGCTGTAGCCTCTACTGGGATAGAAACTGGTGTTCAAGCTGGTGTCTCTAGGAAAATATGAAGAGTACCAGAGTTGAATGAATTAATTTCTGTACACCATAGCATGGCATTGCATTACAGTAGCATTGTGTCCATCTTGCATCATCATGAGCTCGATACCTCGTTCAAACAATGACTTCATTTGCTTGGGCTGAAACTGAAGCTGAAAGCTTAAAAGTAACATCTATGATATTCTGCATAGAACTCCTGAAGAATTAATTTGGCAACAGTGCGTGGCTTTGCAATGACTGAATGGCAGATGACTTTGACTGATACATGTATATTTTTTGGATCGCCATTTTCTATCTATGCACCTTAGCTTTCTAAATAGATTAGTTCATGTACAGAAAACATATCTATTGTTTCACACATCATTGTTTCAGTTTGTGTGTGAATTCAAAAGAAAAGTAAAAAAAGAAATAAAGGAAAACTTAGTCCTGGTTCACAGATCATTTCAAGCAATAGCCAAACCTTCTTTTCTGCTGATCTCTACTACTCAAAACATATTTCTGCTCCATGAGATTCTAAAAAAAAATCTCAAAAAAATAATCCATCTGTATTCATCATGCCTCATCACAAAGCTCAGAAAAAGATCAAGAGATTCTTTCAAAATAATTTTGAAAGAAGCACAATTTAGGGAAGAAATTCAAGTGCAACCTTGCATCAATTTCTTATAACTTTTCTGAAGAAAAGGTCCATAAGTATAGTTGAAGTAACTGGAGCCAAGTAAGTAGTTAACTTAGTCAATAGTTTCTATAAGTGCTTTTATTGAAATAATATTTAAAAAAAAAAAAAAAAAAAAAAAAAAACCACAACAAAAAATACACAATCAAATTCATCAGGAGAACTGAAACTATAACATCAATGTAAATTGAAAAGGAAAATTTTATATTAGTGCAAAAAATCATTAAAGATTGAAAAGTCTACTATTTTATGAATAAGTTGCATGAAGCCTCTATAACAAAGGGAAACCTGAAAAAAAAAAAAAAAGCGATCCGTACTGTTCATGCCTCTTCTTTAGCTACTAAGTTGTTCTCCTCAAAAACAGCTTTTAATATTTTCACTCAGATACAGCAGGAGCCATATTTTATAACTTTCCCCTCCATTTTCTAAAAATTATCAGACACCATGATCCTTTTTTTCTCCTAAACATCTCTTTCTGTTGCCCTTCTCAAAAGATGTTTCCTTCTTTCCTTAAGCTCTTCAAGGCCTGCTTTTTCACTCATTTCTTATGCCTTAAAACCACTCAGATTAAAAATAAATCACATTTCTTGCAATTGCATAACAAGAACATAGCGAACACAGACAGCTAGCCTTACTTCATAATATAGGTTTTATTTATGGATAATTTGTCTCAGTATTGTTTACTTAGCCTGAGCTACTAGTGCAAATAATAACCACAAGAATGGAAACAAATCTGTACCTTAGAATAATTTCTGCAAATGATGTCTCCTTCCCATAAAAACAAGACTAATCTCACCCATCTTTACACGTCCATATCTAAGGTAATGAACTTTGTCTCCCTTAAAAGAGAGAACAAGGCTCACAAGGGCACAATTCAACTAATTTATTTGAAATATATTTTAGATGGCCGCATGTACTTATAACAAGTGTATAATAATAATTCAAATATAGAAATATGTGAATTGATTCCTTTGTCCACATGTAGAGACCTAGTGCTCTTCGAGATGTCCTAGGCTATCATGCATTGACTTGATAGAGTCTTCCTGAAAAGTGTGAATCTCCATAGCTCCTCTGTAGTATTTGCTAATCCTCAGAGAATGTCCGTTATGCTTTGGAGTGCCTCAGATGATTGTAATTCATTTGAACTTTAGGATATATAAATTTTAATTTTAATGTCAGTGTGTGAGATGGGGCCAAATTTAGTTGTCCAAACGTAAGCACTGAGTCTTAAAAGTAAGCTTATGATATCCTGTCTGGCTTCCAGGAAGGCATAGGTCTTCCATTTATTTGTAATATCTTTCATCACAATGCAGATATTTTAGCTATCTTTATGTTTTCTTAAATAAAATCAGATGCCACTGTATAGAAAATTGAAGAGATCTCTAGGTGTGGAAGCTGCTATTGTATCTAAATGAGAAATAGCATTTAGTTCTGTTGCCTAAATGTAAGTGTCTATCACTGTTTGAAATTTTCCAGGTAATCCTAGCTTGTCTCTAATTGTCACCCTGGAACAGCACACATTTCCCTTATGTCCTGTGTAGTGAAAGACAGCCTCATCTAGGTCTCTGCTGTTTCAGGACAATTCAGCAGCATACTCCACAAGCTCTGAATTTCACTCTTATTTGAATCAAGAGTGTTTCTATTATCAGGCATAGTAACAGAATGTTTGTTGTGTGTGACAACCTACAGCATCTAGGAATAAAATTGAATGGAAGCCTGTTCTGTTTTGGATCAGCTACTGGAAAGCAGGCCTTGGAGCAAGAAAAAATAACTGCAGGTACCTATATTTTGGCAAATGAATTGCATTTTAAATAAGTTATGATGCTCTGTACCACGCTATAGGCTACTTGAGTCTATTGCCCAATTCTCCATTGAGTGCAATGATAACATAAATGCCTCTTTCACAGGAGTACACCTGCATTTAGAAGTCTTAATCTGCAACTGATTTCTTATTTGATCAGATGACAAATTTATGTGCTGATTAGACCATAATTATGAAGTGCTTTTTAAAACAAGAATTACATCTATCAGTTCTGAAATCGTACTGCCATACTGTGATGAATAAACTAAGTCACAGAAATAGTATGAGAATGCACTGACCTTAATAGGAAAAATATTCAGGTCTTTAACCTGACCTTAGTAGGGAAAACATGCAGGCCTTTGACCTGACCTTAGTAGGGAAAATATTCAGGCCTAAGTATAGTGAAACTTAGAACAGACACTAAAGAAATAGAACAAAGATTATTTTTTTTTCTTAAACACTCTTTTTTTTTTCTTACAAAATAAAAATTTAATACTTTTGTAGTAATTTACAAATTAGCTACAATTAACCTTTGAAGATAGTATGCCAGATTATTCTTTTGCCATTGATAGTAGTAATTATTGAAAGGGATCACCTGATTTTAATTTAATCCACAGCATGACTTTGAGGGTCCCTAATTAGAAGCTTTACTAGTAAGCACTTCAGCCTAAACATAAATTCTAAATGTAAAATTTCCTTTTACTCTTTAACATTTCCATGCAAAACTTGCTTTCTTTTCCTTTCAACTGTTAATTGCAGGTAATAATTTAAATTATCACTCAATAAAATCTTAGACATCTAAGCTGCTTTTGAAATAATCTTAATTATAAAAATATCATCTTTCACTCTGCTTTCATGATATTAACAATTCAGCAGCTGTCTTCATTATAACTCTGTAAATTCCACTTGTAAGAGGGCAGCATGTTTATTACACTGTGTATAGAGGCTCTTTGTGTTTCATGACTCTAGAAAGGAACTGTGAGATTGCAGATGTATAAAAAAGAGGAAAAAGTACTTGCTTTTTAGAATGCTTTCGGGGTTGAATTAATTATAGGTTATTCAGCTTGTCCAGGTGTCATTTTTGTAAAATAAATGAAGAAATACTGTAGTGCATCTACAACATAGTACTGGTTTTCAATAACTCAATATATTCATATATATATTCTATGTATTCAGATGCTGATAATAACAGTACAGCTTGATGAATCTGTGATTCGATTTCACTTTCACCTGAGAAGAATTCATATCAGACAAGAGTTTAAGCTGTATAAAACTTCTTTGTTCCTTCTATTGCCATATGAGTTATATGTCAAGAGGCTAGATGTAGGTTTAGGTAAACATACATATCTACATAGCAGGAGATTATGAAAGTGTATTATTTCCTTATATAATAAGGTGTTCATTATATAATCAAGTATGAATAAAATTGAAGGCTGGGATCATTTCACTAGTATATTCTTAAAAGTACTGTACAAATGTTACACGGTAGCTGTGGTTTCTTTGGCTGGGATGGAGTTAATTTTCTTCATAGCAGATAGTACGGAGTTATGATTTTGATTTGTTCTGAAGAGTGTTGATAACATAGGGATGTTTTGGCTGTGATGATCAGTGATTACTCAGAGACAGGCCTTTTCTGCTTTTTCTTACCCACCAGGGAGTATGCTAAACCATGACAGCAGCCTATTTTTAAACCCCTAAATGCCGCACAGTGTAGCATGTTTGTTGCACAGTGTCTGGAAGCTGAAGACAAGTGAATTCAGATAGATGAGAGAAAGCAAAAAGTTGCAAACCTTTGGCAAACTTAAAAAGGTCATGCCATTAGGTGCCACACAGGCTGGCAGGTGCCTGTGAACACAACTGAAGGATGACCAGCAGGGCCATGGGCACTGGGCAGGCTGATGGGTCAGGACATGGACTTGTCTGTGAGCCCAGCTCAGTGGGGCCCATGGCCAAGCAGGACAGTGGGAAGTGGAGAACCGGCCATTCTGCAGGGCAGGGACTGATGGCCCATGGGGGTGATATGGGGTCCTGGCTCATGGGCAGGAGGGAGGGAGTCCCAGAAGGGTGCAGACTACCTCAGTGATGTCTGTAGTCTGGCAACAGGACCCCAGAGTTTTCTGTAACTGGAAACTTTATTGTGATATTGGATTTTAGAGGTTTTTTTTTATTTTATTTTTCTTTGAAGAATGGTTTAATTGAAATTAAAACAGGACTATTAAGCAAAGCTAAGTTTAAATATGCTCTTTTAATGGATTAGGTCTGACTAAAATACTGTGGTCTGATCTTAGATCTATAAATATGTATATGGTATTTGAATTGAATTCTCCTAAGAAAATATAAATAAATTGGTACATGCATTCAACTATCAGTACCATAATAGTTGCACTACCACCAAGCACTAAGATTTCAGAATTGCTTTTAGTGCAGATATTGTCCTTCTATAAAGTGAGTATATGACAGGTTTTCTTCACAGTTTCTGATATGACTCGGTATCAGATTTCCACCTGGAAATGTTTGTTCCTTTCAAAGTAATCCTGAAGACTCGTGTTATATATATAGTCCATTAACTTGTATTTGACAGCATTCTTTAGTATGGATTTGCTAGTTCTTGAATAGCTTTTGTCAGAATTTTGCAGAGCTAAGAAGATTGACATAATTCTTCCTTCTCCATTAGCACTTGTCACTGTAGTTACCTTCCTCTCACAAAAGTTACTGGTCACAACTAAGAAC
The DNA here is from genome assembly GCA_032466535.1 of Forpus xanthops. Classification (NCBI taxonomy): domain Eukaryota; kingdom Metazoa; phylum Chordata; class Aves; order Psittaciformes; family Psittacidae; genus Forpus; species Forpus xanthops. The sequence goes on along the minus strand of JASSUY010000452.1, from coordinate 6,663 downwards.
CTGCCTTGGCAATTCCGTACATCGTTTTTGCTCTCTATTCATATATTATTTGTGTCTGGCCTTATACATAAGGTGCAGACTTTTAATAGCAGCAGGAAAAGTAAAAGAAATGACTACAGCAGAAACATTCATGATCTAAACAAAATTACTTTACTGTGCAACTGACTGTCACAGTCAAATCCATGCTGAATCTTTTTGAACCTCCAGAAAATAATGAGTGAACACAATGTCTAAAAACATTGGTTAATAGTAAGGTGTTTTATTAAAGATGTTATCATTGACTACTTTTCCATTCTTCCCCTTCAAATTTGTTCAGAATGGTAAACCAAGGTATGAGCTTGGGTTCATGTCCCTTCTTCACCATAAGCAAGTTAATTTGAATAAGGTACCAGTCCTGATAAGTGAGTAGTTGATTTTAACTCTCCTTACTTTTTCCCGAATTGTAAAGTGAACACCTTTATTATAATTTTCGTATTACTGACATCAAAATTTTATAGAAATTTAAATTACATAGTAGCTGATCCTTATTAGAAACTTTTAAAATATGTGTTATTAGTTTCCTACATAACCTTGTCAGTATTGTATAACCATATATCATTTTATAACATCAACAATTAATAGATAGTGAAAATTTCAGTAATCATTAATACCAACACTATTTGTACATAAAATTAAAATTAATTCTGTAAATATTAAAAGAAACAGGTTAAGTAACGAACAAATGGACAAACAAGAATAATTCAGAAGCTTCTTTAATCCTTTGGATAGAACTCAGCAGACAAGATCCAAACTCAGAATTGTTGTCTTATTCTTCTGACAGAAAACTGCCTCTTTCTAATTTTTTTATTTTTTTCCCCTGAGAAATAAGTTAGTTTCTTTTTTTTTCTTTTTCTTTTAATGTGTTGAGTAAATCACTTATATGACCTTTAGTCACAATTTATAAATATATCAGTATTAATGTTCCTCCTGGAAAGGATGGTTTAGGGTTTTTTTATGGTAAAGATATTTGTGTAAAGTTATTGCATATTTCTCTGGACAAACAGCCTTTCAGAATTTAATTTTTACCTATTTATTTTCTCCATTATAGAAATACATGTTAGGCTGTGAATATTCTTACTGATATTCCTGCTACCCCAGCATTTTCTTTCTATAACAGAGGTAACTTGATGGCTTAAATTTCATATTTGTTTTACAACTGTATGCATGTCAACTTATTTTGTATGCTTAATGCCACATTTATGGGTAGAGATGCAGTTCCTTGTCCTGAATGAGTTGGTATAAGTTACCCTTCCCAAGCCTCTACAGGAGTGAACTTCTCTACTAAAATCTTAATGCAATATAAAAGCCTTGAAAATGCTATAATTTCATTGTCTGATTGCAACAATAACCATAGCTGCAGAGTAGAACCTTATTCTTAGGAGATATTAAGCTATGTTGTAATGAATATCATAGAATCATGGAATGGTTAAGGTTGGAAAGGACCTTATGATTATTATCCATGTTTTCAAAATAGAGTTGTCCAGAAGACACAGAGGTGTATTAGCTGAACTGAACATTAGAAATTGAGTCTTTCAGTAACTTTATAAAAAACAATTCATTAAAGTTGATTATTCACAAAACTAGTATGTCATGCAAAAATCTACAAGGAATATCTTATATTAGAGAAATACAAATAAAAAGCTTCATAACTTTTTTTCTTTCTTTTGTGTGATACATATACCCTACGAAATCTTGTGTGACAATCAGCAGCACATTAACTGATCAAACTGCTATACTTCTGTGCTTTAAACAGTATCAGCTTTTAAAATATCTACATTTTAATAAAAGGACAAAGGTCTTCTTTTAAAAAAATAGGTAAGTTGAAACTGGCCTCCCTCTCCCTCTTTAATTTTGCAGACTCTGTTCTGTGGTATGATTTTTAATTTGTTCAGTAGTTGGATTTGGTTTTGCTTTTCAATAGAAGTCTATATATATATGTTTATGCTTGTACATTTACATAGTGTTTTTAACTGTGTGTGCTTTTGTGTTCATGAGTGTATACTTAAGCTGAACACATGTATTTGATTGGATTTGGGTTGAAACCTGATGCTACCAAACTTAGAAAGCTTCATTAATATTTGATGCAGTTTTGGTACATTGTTTCATAGCATGCAGGGAATATTTAACATTTATTTGAAGCCATCATGCTGAGATACAATCCCATCACTGCTGATAGTAATTCTTTACATGTGATCTTGCTTTTTGATTATGCTGGAAGTCTGTTATGGAGCAGTCTGCAGGCAACCATTCCAGCCTGTTCACCTGAATACGATTTGTTTAGTGCTTTCCTTCATGCCTTGCCCATCATTTTACCTCGATTCTAAGGAATTTTGTTTTGAGTCTAGTAGGATGACAGTTTCTTAGATTAAAGTAAACACAGAAAAGAGTCTTTACTCTGAAACATCCATAGGAATCTTTCTTCCATTTTTTTTCTTCAGGAAAAGGTATATTCAGTGAAATGAATACTATCTTTCATGTGGAAATACTGCTTAATAGACAATGCAGAATGCTTTATTTATGAAGATAGGTAAGCTAATATTCATTAAGGTAATATGTAATGAAAGTTTAGGATATTTTTTAAGCCATAGAATTTTATAAAGACATCTGGGACTTGAAATATGATTAACTATAAAGCACAGCACAAAATAAGAAGAAACTTTCATTACCAAAATCACCTGTAAAACCAAATTAATAATAAAACCAAGTTATAGCTTGAGTTACTAAAATGTTAATGTTACCCTTAACCCTCACTCTCCACATGCAAAAGTGATACTGATCTGTAGCACAGTTAAGACTAAGACACAGTCTGTAGAAAAGTGGTCTGAACCAACTAGGAGGAGGAAAACGAAAAATGAACAATTTATATAGCATATTTTCCAAGGTGACATATGCCCCCTTTTTTTTGTGGTTTCAGCTGCAACAGAGGGAGGGGATTCTTCATGTGTCAGAGGAGAAATTTCCCTGCAGCTCCTGGAAGAGACCACAGTGGAGTAATCATCCCAGTCTGTCCTGTCTGATTAAACTTGTCTGCTCCTGAGTAAACAACGGTCTTTTTTGATATGTGCATGCATATGTGTGTGGGTCTGGGTGAACACTTAGAGACATGACTTAGAGGTGGACTTGGCAGTATTAGGATTACAGTTGGACTCTATATCTTAAAGGTCTTTTCAAACCTAAACGATTCTGTGATTCTGCACATACATATATATATGTGTGTGTGTGTGTGCATGTCTTCGTGCTTGTATGTGTATGCCTGTTGGGAGCACATGCTCAGCCTCACTATCAGTTGGATATGGTAATGTGTAGCTGTACCAGCCTTACCTCCACTGGATTACTGGATTCGGCAAGCCTTAAAAATCCTGATGTATATTTAAATTCGATTTTCTCATAATTACTCTTGTCTTTATTTTCCTGGAATAAGAGGAAAGAAAGGGAAAAAAAAAAAAAAAAAAAAAAAGGTCTTCTAGGATGTCTTATTTCACAGTTATGAGCAGTACAACAAAACCCAGAATTTCGAATTGCAGAGCAGAAGGGGGAGTAGACCTGGAAACATCACAACTGTAAGGGGAGACATGTATCCGAAATTGTATCTCGTAATTCAGATGCAGTGCAAACAGATATGTTTCAATGAAGCAGATAATTCAATCTTTATTCTGTTCCAGTTTTGCTCAACTTCCATGTTGTTCGTAAGCAAAGAGGGGAGCATAACTAAGATGAAAACTTGGACCATAATATGGTATTCTACCAGGAGCATGTTGAAGCTGTCTTGGCAACTGGGCATCAGTAGGCTTGTCACAGAAATCTTTACCTGCTTCCAGGTTTGATCTTTCCAAAACAGATTAGGAACACAAAAGGCGTATCCTGAGTTATATCCAGGAGTAAAATGAGAATGAATGATAACTAAGAAGGTTTGTTGTCAGACGAATTTGGAATATGCAACTGTGCATATGGTACTTCTAAATTCAAGCTTGTTCTTGTTAAGACAGCCACTTCCTACAATGAGGCCTCATTGTATAGGGGATTTTTCTGTTATTAAGCTCCACTTACTGCTCCTCATTATTTTTGTATTAGTAATTTTTAATTCATATTTACTAATCTGTTCTTCAGGGTAAATTCACTCTTTCTAGCCAGTCTTTTGATTCTCTTTGATATTGTCAATTTTCTTCAGCTTTGTATACCCTTTATTTCCCCCACAAAAAAGATTATTTATGAAACTATAAAACAGAATCAGTTTGGGGGTCTGATCTTGCTCGAATACTCTGAATGATCTCTATCTGCAGCATACTCTCCATATCATAAACCTTTCATCACAAAATTTTTTTACTCGTTCTCACCTTCTTTTAAATTGCTAGTGCAATATTCTATGCTTCACTACATTAAATGATTTAATAAAGCCAGGTCAGCATTTTTTTCTGTGTTCTCAATTACTGTAAAATTTCTTATCAAGAAAACCATCAAGCTTACCATTATATACTTGGAATAAATCCAAATACATTGTTATATTTTCCCTTTGTAGTGCAGACATTATGGAAGACTTGGCCATGCCTAATGATCTTGAATTAAAGAACTGGTTGTTGAAGTGTGGCATGGAAGATATTGAGTCTGACTTTAGAGGAAGACACCTATCAATTAGGGAAGAAATTTAATTAATTAAAATGCCGTATGTCGAAGACAATCACTACTGGAAAATACAGCACAATCTAACATATCATATTTCAATCATAGTACTAGAAATCATTTTGATTAAAACAAAGAGAATAGGAGAATAACAATTATAAACATTACTACATACAGATCTCTTTCATACAACTTATAGGAAATGAATAGAAGCACTAAAATGTAAAACTAAACTTCAATAGAACAGCATATAAGGAGGTAGAGACTGAGGATGAGACGTTCATTTTGCTAAAATAATTTTATTCTGTGCAGAGCAGTCATTCTTCCATCCAAGAAAATATTTAACACATCAAAAGCAAGCCAGAAGCAGCCCATTGTTCTGCAAGTAACATAATGCATTAACGTGTTCTGCTGGAAAATGTGTCAGGGTACTTAGAAACTTATGAGGACTGCTAATGTTAAAACAAAAAGTTATACAGGCTTATGACCACAACTACACTGTGTGGCTGATGCAGAATTTATTTTTATTTATTGAATACGGACACAATGATACCTTTTGCTAAGCTGTGTATCCTGACAGCTCATTAAGAATGGAAACCATAATAAACAATTTGATGAACTATATATTATAGTCTATGAAAGGATAACATCTTTGAGGAATGAAATTAAAAAGGTAATTCCTCCCAATTTATATACTGGAAATGACTTGCTGTGATACGAAATACACCTTTGGCTAATTTGGGTCAGCTGCTCTGTCTCTGCTTCCATTTGGCTTACTGTGCCTCTCCTCAGGGGCAGAGCATGAGAGACTGAAATGTCCTTTATCAGGGTCAGCGCTACTGAGCAACAACTAAACTATTGGTATGTTATCAGCATTGTTCTCAGAATAAACACAAAACATAGCACGGCATCAGCTACTAGGGAAAAAAACTAACTCTATCCTGGACAAAACTAGGGCAATTCGCAATGCATCAAACCAAAGTACAGACTAAGTCTGCTTGTTTGATATTTATGAACTGCACTTCAACTGCACAGTACCCAGGCACACCAACGGGTTCCCATGCTCACCTACAGGTTGGGCAGAGAAGAGTCTCAAAGCAACCCTGTGGAGAAGGACTTGGAGGTGTTGGTTAATGAAAAAATGAACATGAGACTGCTTCAGTGTGTGCTCGCAGCCCAGAAAGCCAACTGTATCCTGGTCTGTGTCAAAAAGATCATGACCAGCAGCTTGAAGGAGATGATCCTGCCCCTCTACTCTGCTCTCATGAGACCTCACTTGTAGTACAGTGCACAGTTCTGGTGTTCTCAGCATAAAAATGACATGGAACTGTTGGACCAAGTCCAGAGGAGGGCCACGAGGTTGATCAGGGGATTGGAGTACTTCCAGTATCAAGAGAGGCTGAGAAAGTTGGGACTGCTGAGCCTGGAGAAGAGAAGGCTCCATGAAGACCTCATAGCACCCTTCTACAATCTGAAGGGGGCCTACAAGGATATCAGGGACTTTTCATCAGGGACTGTAGTGATAGGACAAGGAGTAATTGCTTTAAACTTAAACAGGGGAAGTTTAGATTGTATATAAGGAAGAAGTTCTTTCCCGTGAGGGTAGTGAGACACTGAAATGTGTTGCCCAAAGAAGTTGTGAATGCTCCATCACTGGCAGTGTTTAAGGCCAGGGTGGATGGAGTCCTGAGTGATATGGTTTAGTGTGAGATGTCCCCACCCATGGCAAGGGGGTTGGAACTAGATGATCTTAAACTCCTTTCCATTCCTAACTATTCTATGGTTCTATGATTCAAAAGAGAAAACACTGTTTTGAAGAAAAGCTTTAGTTATCGACACCATAGCTAATAAATATGTGGGAAATAGAAACACACAAGATGTAAAATTACACTGTGTCGTGGTTTGAGGCCCCTCAAACAGTTCTGCTCAGTCCCCCCTCTTTCTTCCCCAGTCCCAGGGAAATGGGAAGGAGAATCAAAAGAATGCAACTCCCACAGGTTGAGATAA
>JASSUY010000451.1:0-10733 GCA_032466535.1 Forpus xanthops | reverse complement strand
CAAGCCATAACTATAAACACTGGTGTTATCAGCACTGTTCCTAAGCCAAAAATCCAAAACACAGTGCTACACCAGCTCCTACTTAAAGAAAAATGACTGCTGCTGCTGAACCCATGACAAAGGATAAAAGCATTTCTAAGGTAGATTCTGTAGCACAGTACACATTACTTTTCTTTTCCAAGTGATAATGACCTTTTTCTCCCACCCAGAACACCAGAACCTGTTCAATTCTCAGCTACACTTCAATATGTTGCAAAACAAAAAAGCTCCACTTAGATGTTTATGAAGGGAAATGTATTACTGAAAGTCTTCCTATAGGAGTCACTCTGACAAACAGTTTTTCTGGTTTTATTTTGCATAGCACATCAAAAAAGGCAATTCTAAGACAGATGTCAACTGCTTCAGCTAAAGCACTTGTTAAGAGCTAAGAAAATGGCATACTATATAACCCCCAAATACATCTATTTAAAGATGTCACAAATTCAAAAAGCAGCATCTGAAGAGCTTTGTTACATGCTGTTTATTCTTGAAAAGTATACATTATTTGCTAAAAGACCAGTTACCTACACTTCCCATACATATAGTAGAAGGGGAAAAAAATAGCATAACAGAACAGAGGTGCCTGCATAAATGATAGCTTCCAAATGTCAAAACAGTTTTCAAGAACTTGTCTTTTAAGAAACCAAAAAAAAAAAAAAAAGAAAAAACAGCAATCAGTGACTTCAGTACCACTCGAAAAAGAAAAAAATGGCCTCTCATCTTTCATCTACCTTTTCCCCTAAAATTACTCCTTCCAGAGGCATGTCTGAAAATCAAAACGTTATTTGTTAAAATATGTCTTTTGAGACAAAGATTTAGTTAATTCATTGCATTGGCAAAGACAAAAAATAACTTTCTTTTTGAAGGCTTGTAAACCACATCTATGAATAAGAATCCATGTAATGTAGTAAAAAAAAAAAATAAGCATTTGCTCTAGCATAAGGTATTAATCACTTGAATTACGCCATGTATTTATATCAAATTACATATTGCTGTCTTCAACACAGAGTTGACTACAGTTATGGAAAGTTTTGCAAAGTCTTGCAAGAATTTTCCTAATTATCAAAGTGATAACGCACAGAATCACAATTGTTAGGATTGGAAAGGAGCTCAAAATCATCCTGTCTAACCCCCTGCCAAGGTAAGGCCAGCTAAAGCAGCTTACACAGTATTACATCACGCACGTTTTGAATGGAGGGAGAGACTGCACAACCTCCCTGGGCAGCCTTTTCCAGTGCTCTGCCACCCTCAACCCTTCTTCATGTTGAGGTGAAATTTCTTGTGGTTTTGCTGCTCCTGAACCCATGACAGGGCCATAATATGAACATTTTCATTAACCTGTTTGAACTTTGGTATATTAAGTGCACAGAAATAATTACATATCCAATATAAATCCATTTCTAATAGCATTAGTTAATAAATAACTGTTTTCCAAACTTGTTCTCATCCAAGTTATATTAAGGAAGTTAAAAGAATTCAACGCTTGTTACAATTTATAACTGGCCATATATGATCTTTTGCATTTAGTGTTATTCACTGAGTATTTCTGTTAAATAGTTTTTTTGTCAGTTGCAGTACAGTTTTATTTCCATGTGTACAGTAATTTAGGGTTAAATAATACAACCACTGTTTTTGCCACAGCTCCAAGGAAGGCTATACATGTTTCTGCGAGTCAACTCAAATATAATTAATTATCTCCAAAACATTCTCAGATTTACATAAATGTTTCTTCTGTCTTCCTGAATGTTTGCTTTTACTGCCTGATTTCCATCTTACAATTTGCGATGATGTCTACAAAATGATGTCATTAGTTTTACATACCCGTCTGCCAGGAAAAACAGGCTGATACATTCTACGCAGTCATCTCTAACACTTCACAATGTTACTCTTATGTGCAATTTAACTGTCTAAATGAACTATTTTTTAATGTAAAACTAATGAGAAATAACTTAGGAAATTAATCCTATGTTATAGGTGGACTGTGACGCTACAGATGGAGAATATTCAGGCTAATAGCAGTGTTATAAGTGCTGCCCACCTGAAAGGGATGGTAGCACCTGAGCACACCACTGTCTTGTTTTGAGAGTCTGAATCAGCTAAATATTATAGATGGCTGGAGGGTAAACAAAAGAGCTATTAACAGCTTCAGAGACTGATTCATAATGTTGACATGGTGGCAGTTACTATCTTCAACCGAGGATATTAATAAAGCTCTCTAAATATTTCAGTGAAGGACTTGGTTTAGATCTGGTGTTCAATGAATACTAACATATGAAGCCTTCAGACTGTAATACATAACTCATAATATGCTGTGCCTTATCTCCAGGCATAACACAGATAAGGCCTGATGTGTCTTATTCACAAATTAAACATCATTATCTATTTAAAAGTGTAAATAATAAAATATAAAAGTATGTACCAGCTATTACTTTCAATACTACAAACAACTGATCTTTATCAGGATACCTATACATTTCAGCTTCCCTTTTGGAGAGCACAACTCCTGAGACTTGCACAGAACCTAATTTTCAGTAACTCCAATGAAATTCTTCAGAGAAATAATCAACTGAACCAAACAGAAAACAGTATACCTGAGCCAGAGGCTAATATTGTCAAGTCTGCCTTTCTGCAACAAAGTATGAGGGACTGTTCCAGAATGGAAAACAGGTCTATTAATTCATTTCAGATGAGTCTGTTTAGCTTGATGCATGCTTCTGCACTCCATTAACCCACTTGCAACTCTTTCAGAATCAAAATGGATTTTTTTCAAAGCATGAGTGCATATATAATTCTAAAATTGTCCTCATTCACAGCATTTTGTACACAACCATTAACTCTAAAATATAAAAGAGTATTTCTGTGTGCCATGAGTTGATATCAGGTATCTTTTCACACAAGTCCTTTGTTTTCAATCCTCATCAAAAAACACATGGAGACAAGTAATTTGATGCATTAACAAAAACATTACCCATATTCAAGGAGAAATAAGCTCACCTATTAAGGTAGCAATACTGTAGTTTCACCATTATACCGAGGCCAAAGAGTTGCCAAATTCAGTGGCAAATCTGCAAGTAACACTCATGATTCGTTAAGCAAACTTCTCATTATCCAATCTCTTGTACAGCCGCATCACCCCTGTTGTATAAACTTGTAACACAACTCTAGCGACCCCATGAAAGAACAGATCAGCATGTTGTAGTCACTATAAAAACGAGGATCCCACCTCATAGTCTGTAAAAGAACTACATGAGCAGAGATGACATGATGTTAATAAAGAACATGATGTTAAAGAAGAAAAAAGAAGAAACACAAGAAAATATGATGAAGGCCTATGTATCTCAAGATATTTGTGCTATTACTGGTGTCCTGCCTGGAGAGTGAGAGGGGAGCTGATCTTCTACAACAATACATGGTTTGCAGGAGAAACCATAGGCCCTCCAGAGACTCGAAACAAAACAATGATTGATTTTATTGTAAACTTCTCCAACACTGTCAGGTTTGACAAACTCTTACTTTCATAAAAGACCTGAAGTAGAGATAAAAAAAGAATAAGGAAAGAAAACAAAGATTAATAAGTTCACCACCAAGCAGATCCAGTGACGTCTGCTCCATCAGTGACCCCTTACAGCAAGTCATCCAACAATCCTGACATAGTGGAGCAAAACCCATGTGGTCAAAGGCCATCTTTTATCAGGTCAGGCTCTCTTGGCTCCTCCCAGTCATTTCCATCCCTGCACATGAGTCATGAGCTGGTCTGGAACATTGCAGACTGCGGCAGGGGGATCCAGTGAGCACCAGACCCAGTTAACCCTGTGTACTGATGAGTGCCGCAGTGTCTGTGCTGCTGCCTCCGGGCAGTTGATCTTTACAGCCTCAGAGCAGGCACACAGGAAACCATCCCTCACCTCCCTGGAGCCTGATCTCTGTTCTGCACCCTCACCACCGATCCGCTGCTCAACGTGGACTGGCGCTCAGCCTCCCTCAGTGCCTTCCGCCTTTTGAGTTGCTTTGAGACACATGCAGAAAGGGTCTCTTGACCGTCGCAACTGGATCTAAGAAGCAAAATGCCACAAGAATGTAGCACTGGAAGCATTTATGAAGTGATCTTCCTGTAATAGGAGCTCCACACAGAGGAAAGCAGAGGGCAGATAAAGACTGCAACTAAAATAAAGAGCTTGACAGGAAAAAAGACCTGTAATAACACCAGAAAATTTAACAGAAGCTTGTTCTTCATGGAACTGAATTCCATGAAATCAAATGCAAGCCCTTCAAAAAGTCTAAATAATGTATCGCATATGCATAGGCAAGCATAAAATGAGAAGTTCAGTAAAAGGGAATAGACAGTGGTGTGCCTATTTCCACAAGCATTCACTCTTATAAATCAATGTGTTTGGCTTGTAACAGCAATTTATCTTTCATCTTGCCTTTATTGCCATGGTATCTGCAGGTCTGTGAGTATTCAAGCAGCTAACAAAAATATTTAACTTGGCAACTTAGTAACACACCTCAGTCAGAGACAGAATTACCCAATGATAAATTAACTCTAGAATACCCTTTCTGACACTCATGCTTACTTCTCATAAAAGCAGAAACATTACTGTAAATTATTCTCTGTATGTTTTTCTGCACCATATAAGGACAAATATATCATCACTGAAAGTAACACTGATGAAATGACTATAGAACAGATACACAGCTTCATTTCTTTTACAACCTAGCATTATCTAACCATCCAGATTCTCTATGCTTCCTGGGGCCTCTGGCAGCAGAATACCCCGGTGGAATTCAAGCAGCATCTGGAGGTTGCTATTGCTTCTCTGCAACAGGGTGGAGGGAGAGCAGGTAGTGCATTATGAGACTTTCTGCATTAGGTGTGGAGAAAACGTCTAGCAAACAGGTGGATTTCTTTTATAATTCTAAATTTTTAGCTTGGCAATTGTAGTTTTTCGAGGAGTGCACTTGACAGAGTCATGAGTTTTGTTCTCACTTTCAAATGGGAATACATGTGGCTGTCCCTGTATGTACGGTTATATGTGATCCTCTTTTCTTGAAAAGTTATTCGCTCTTGTTAGTAACATCAACTGCACTTTCACTCACTCTTCGTTTTGATTTATGAGTATCCTTAATTCCATTTGATTGGCAACCAACCACAGAAGAATTATCATGTAAATGTTAGTTAATTATAAAATAATGCTAACACATTTAATGGACAAATCAATATTTTCAGCTTATATTGCTTAATGGTTTTATGCTTGATTCCCATTTGCAATTATAGCTCTTTCCACTGTTTTGAAATAGTTAAGAAAACTGCAGAGTGAAATAAAAATTTACTATTTTTACTTCACTGGCATCTAAACTACCTTTATTGTCTTTAAAACCTCTCAAACAGAAAGCTTTGCACTTGACAGGACAAGGTACAAAGGCTTTTCCACATCGGGGGGAAGGGACTACTGTAGGACTACGCACATTATAAAAATGCACCAGAACTAAGTTTCAGGTGTCAAGGAGTCGAATTGCAATGTGGAAGCAGTGATAAAGACTCCTGTTTATTGATGTACCTGCAAAATCTATGTATCTTTAAATATGCGCTGAGATTGAGAATATGTGTGCGTGTATGTGCGTAGATATGCACGTGTATGTATGCGTGCATGTGTACAGAAAGTAATAAGGGGTTACAATGGTAACACCAGCTCCTAATTAAGACAGCATTATCTGTCCTACAAATGCATGTAGTTTTGAAGCAGCTTTCTAAAAGCAGCTTTTTTTTTCAGCACTTCAACAAGATAATGACAACTCCTTTCGAATCAGAAAAGGAAAAGCTGCTGTGTATCTAAATGCATGAACAGCACCAATCCAAATTACAGGCACAAAGGATTAAAACCGTTCAAATTCTTTGTTACAGCCTGTATGAACAGGCAGGAAAATCTTAATGAGAACATTTAAAATTAAGCTGATCTTTTCCATGGTTTTCATTAAATGAATCCTATCAATAGGTAGGAGATTTACAAAGAAGCTCTGCTGCTTCCTGTTGAAAGGTAATAAAAAAGAAAGTCATGCTTGCAGAATGTTTCCATGTATCAATGTTTTTTTAGTGCTAAGCAGCAAACAAAAAGTACAGATTGAATTAATACATTCTGCAAATCAATATCCTATCAGATATGAAAAAATCCCCCCCCATAAAAACCATCAGCCTTTACTATTTATGATGGTAAAATGGAGTTAATTCTAGGATTACCCGTAAAACTAGCACTGACTTTGGCAGAGGGCAGAGTGTTCCCTTCCCTGTACAGATCTTGCAGCTGATTCATAAAAGTCGTATTTGCGTAACTCTTACGAGATTATTTAATCATCAGAGCTGCACTGAGGTTGAACAAAACAGAAAACAAAATATCCTGAAGGTGTGGAATTCTTTTATGCCAATGGAAATGATGTAATATCCTGACAGAAACTCCAAGGAATAATGATTCTTCTCTAACAAATAACTACAAGAAAAAAATAAACTGTCTAAATCTCAGCAAAACTTTATAAAATGTAGTATAAACACATGCCTAGTAGAAATCAATAGTAAAATACACATTTTTAAAGTATTTCTTATCAGTCAAATAACATTTGAGAAACTGCAAAACCATTTTTTAAGCCCTGGAGCTTATTTTCTTTCGATTGCCAATGATATCAAATAGTAAATATTTGCATAGAAAAACTGTTTTGCTTATAAAATCCAAATCAAAGAACAGTGTATCAGCTCTTCCTGGCAGTCAAGAGTAAATTTCAGGAAATATGAAAGCTGGGGAAAGAGATACTCAGGGAATCAGTACCATTACACTGCTTTCCATCTTAACCTGCTGAGGCTCTTCCATGTATATATAGAGTAATTAGAAGGAGTATGATGCAAAACAACTGGGCTACTTAAAAGAAAAAATGTTTTCATCAGGTAAAAGAGTAACGTAATGTTGTAAGATCAGTACGGAGAATATTGTACAGCTCTGAAAGTAAATAGCAACTATAAACTGTCAAAGTAGGAGATAGATTCAGTATATTCTGGAGGTACAGAAATTTTTAAGTCTATCCTTTATAGTAAAATTGTCTACAAACACTGGCTTAGTACAAACTCAGTACAAACAAGTTACAAACTAATTGTTTTATTCAACAAACAAATTTTGTTATATGACAATTATTAGACTTTCCTGTGCTACAGAGTAGCTGTGGTTTAAGCCCAGCCAGCAACCCAGAACCACACAGCTGCTCGCTCATTCTCTCCCTTTTCTCCCCCCACTCCTGGAGGGATGGGGAGGAGAATCGAAAGAATGCAGCTCCCACAGGTTGAGATAACAACAGTTTAGTAACTAAGGTATAACACCAACCACTATTGCTACCACCAGTAATAATAAGGGAAATAACAAGGGAAGAGTATACAACCTCTCACCATCTGCCGACTGATATTCAGCCCGACCTGAGCAGTGATCTAGCCCTTCTAGGGCGTGACGCGCTGTGGTATGGAATACTTCTTTGGTTAGTTTGGGTCAGTGTCCTGTCTCTGCTTCCTCCTGGCTTCCCCTCCTCCCTGGCAAAACATGAGATTCAGAAAATCCTTGATCAGAGTAAACATTACTTAGCAACAACTAAAACCACCAGTGTTATCAGCTCTGCTCCCAGGCTGAAAATCAGAACCACAGCACTGCACCAGCTACTAAGGAGAAAAATGACTGCTACTGCTGAACTCAGGACACTTGTAAAAAGGGATTAGAATTTCAAAACCTTTACAATTCGCCAATGCTGCTTTAAATAGCCTGGTGCAGGGAGTGGAGAGTGTAAGGGAATGTCTCCTTCGCATGCTGACCCACCGAGAAGGTAAAAAAAGATGTGTAATTCCTAAAAAAATCCATTATATGCCTCCCAGACTATAGAGGTGATGACCACGCCGAGAACGCAAGCTAGACCAGCTTCATAACCAATGATTTTATTGGATTACAAGACATTTACATGAGGTAGAGTGAAACAATAACCTTAGCCCAGGCCCCCCAGCTGATAAACACTCAACCAACAAATATTGGATGCAAGTAAGGCACGATGTTGAAACTCTGAGCCCATCACAACCACTGTGAGAGCAAATAAATCAACATTGCGACAATTAATCCAAAGTAATGAATGCTGGTTACAAACATGGTTAAGACACAGCCTGACAGTATCTCAATCTTCGAGCCCCACTTTGGGCAACAAAAAGAACTGTTGTTGTTGATGAGAAACTTTACATGAGCCGGCAGTGTGCTCTCACAGCCCAGAAAGCCAACTGTATCCTGGGCTGCATCAAAAGAAGCGTGACCAGCAGGTCAAAGGAGGTGATCCTGTACCTCTACTCTGTTCTTGTGAGAAGGATGGTATGAAAGTGTAGCCAGATCACAGAAATACTGACCAGTGGCCTTCTGGGCAAAAGCAGTGCTTTTGTTTTTCAGATCAGAAGAGGAACAACATGCTCAAGTTCCTTCCTTGTCAAGACCTTTTCCTGGATGCAAGTGTCTCCCTCAGCTGTTTTAGGAGAAAAACCAAAGATCCTGGGAGAAAGAAAAGGCTTCTACAAGTGAAACCATCACATGCCCTCTTTGTCTTCTTAGACAGGTAAGTATCAGAGAGAGAGAGAGAGAGAGAGAGAGAGAAGGGAAACCCAGAGATGGAGAGAGGCATAAAAAGGGAAGAGACTCATCCAAATACAGAGACTGGCCAGGTATGCATTTGACACTTTATTTCTGTATAGAAACTGTTAGAAAATTCAGAAAGGCATGAAAAAGGTGAAGCGACGCAGAGAACTGCAGGCAGTCTGCACAATTCATTCTAGAAAACGCAAGGGGAATGAGTGCGTATCAGTTGCTCACCCTTATTACCAACACTCTGTTGGTACTGATTTGAGACAGCTTTGTTTGCAGATGTCTGCAACCCCCACTGTCATCTCCAGTGTTTCTCCCATCAGAGTGCAGAAGGACCTCAGGGGTTTATTTTTTTCTCCAAAATAGGATTTCAAGGTGGGAGGCAGTTGTTTGGTTTTGTGGTGGTTTTTTTTTTTTTTTTTTTTTTTATCATTATTTTGTTTCCTTGTTGTTGCTTCCTTTGTTTCACCATCTCTCTGTTCACCTGCAGTTGTCAATGAAAACACAGGGGTGAAGTTCAATGCTCCGCTCTGCTGCTTGCCTGCATTTTCTTTCAGAAGCAAGTTTCTCTTCACTTCTGGACCTTAACAGGTGTCTGAGATACGCAGCTGTATTCCAACAGCAGGCAGCACTCTTCTGGAGCTTATCTTGAGTCTTTTTGAGGTAGAGCAGTAGTTCTTCTGCATTCATAAATATCTGTCATTTCTTTCCTAATCCAAAGACTCTCTCAGTATACTTTCTTTTCTGTTTTCCATTCTGCAGGATGCCAATGGCAAGGCAGAGAGATACGTCTTTTGTAATTCTTTCTGCTTTTTTGCTACTGCAGCTGAAAAGTCACGTGAAGGAGCAGTCTTCTGACATAACGTGAAAATACTGGAAGTCCTTTCCAACCCTAACTATCCTATCCTAATCCTAACTACCCTATGAACCTATGACGTATTCAAACAATGTGAAACAACTCCTATCTGATAACGTGTTTCCTAAACTATATCCTAAAGATAACCTATACCCTATAATGTTTCCAAGACTATACCCTAAATCTAACCTATATTTCCTTCAAAAGACATAGTAATAGACTACTAGTCATAGTTGTAAACACAGTAACAAGCATAGTAAAAACATAGTAACAAGTGAAGTAACAACAGTAGTAACAAAGTCCAGAGACCATCTCCCCACTTGGGGAGATGCTCCAGGGGGTGGTGATTTGCTGGCGGAGCTCAGGAGTGAGCCAGCAAGGCCTCCTGCGAGGGCTGGGATGGGTCTGAGGGTGCTGCTCTGGCTCCAGGGAGAGATGGTGGAACCCTCCGTCCAGAGCAAAGGACATGGTGGATATGTCCTCGCCGCTGCCGAGCTGGTGCTGGGGCCACAGGGTGGAATGCCAGGCCCAGGCAGCAGAGCTCATGAGGGGAATCCAGGCTAGAAAACGGGCACCGACAAGGACAGAGTCAGAAAGCGCTGATGAAGCCATGAGGGCAGGAGCAGGTGGGACTTGGCTCCTGGGGTTTTCAGAACTATGCTGTAAAAGAGGTCGTTGCTAGCACAGGAGAGAGGCTCTTTACTGGCTCCTTACTGGCAACTACAGCGCTGCTTTGGTTCCTTCTCAACACACGTGATACCCTCAGAGCACGCGAAGTTGACAGACATGGGCAGTGTCCCCTTGCCAGGCAGGAGGGCTCAGCAGGGAGCCACGAGAAGCTGGGATATTGTCCTTTCCAAAATCCAAGCAGAAGCATCCCTGGCTCTGCCTTACTAAAATCACAGGCTGGCATGCAATGCTGGAGTAGTATGTTTCTCCTGACATCCATGTTCCCCTGAGGGCAGGACCGTCCTGTGCACCTCAGGAACACTTTCTATATTCAGAGCATGGCAAAAAGATGGAACAAACGGTCTGCTACGTACCTGAGTGCCTCGCTCCCCTGCTTCAACTTCCTGAGTCGCCCATCCCTGAGAGCTCAGGTTTGCTCTTCTTCGGGGACGATGGCCCTTCACTGCCCTCTTCCCAGGTTGCTCTTCGCTTCCTGGTGACACGTGAAGAGCCTGGGAACCTTTCCATGC
>JASSUY010000445.1:6570-20307 GCA_032466535.1 Forpus xanthops | reverse complement strand
TGTAAGGGTGGTGAGGCACTGGAATGGGTTGCCCAGGGAAGTTGTGAATGCTCCATCTCTGGCAGTGTTCAAGGCCGTATTGGACATAGCCTTGGGTGGCATGGTTTAGTATGAGGTGTCCCCACCCATAGCAGGGATTTGGAAGTAGATGATCTTAAGGTCCTTTCCAACCCTAACTATTCTGATTCCATGATTATATTATATTCCATAAAGAAATTAAAACTCAAGTTATGAGGAATAAATTCATCGCATGGCTTCAAAATGCAAAACCTTTGGTGTTGATTTCAGCGTTACAAAAGTTCAACAATATTTCATATTTAATTCTAGTGCTTGAATTTATTCTGAAAGGTGCTACCTACTCTAGAACATATTTTAACAAGTGCAGTTATTCCTCTGCTTGAAATTAAAGAACTGCTGTCCAAATGCTTTGCTGAATGGTGACAAGACTTTAAAACACCTTGTAGGACTGAAAATGCTTTGTGGATCTATGCACTTCAATAAAAGTAGAGTCTATAATCTGTCATTTTATACCTGCTGAAGCTGCAATCAAAATATGGGCTTTTTGCTATTAATATAATAGCTGAATTGAATCTCTTCATGGTGTTGAAGTGGTTCCTTTCTCTTTTATCTAATTTCCTGTAGCGTGTAATCATTTGATTTGCAATTTCTTTGAAATCATAAGTACCTTTTGAACAAAGGATTGAAGATGAGAGTTTTATAAGGTGAAAACTTTTGAGCTGTAAATCTAGTCCTGTAGCCTTTACTCATATGGACCCTTATAATAATTTAACTGTAATCATTGGTGGTTTGGGATGGGTAAATAATGTATGCAAAACGAAAAGCAGAGAGAACTTGTCTGTTAGAGCTTATCAATACTCAGCAAATCTGTATCATTTATAAAATAAGTGACATTTTAAAGGATGCTGAGAAGGACATGGTAAAACTGCAAATAGATTAATTTGAGCTTTGTGGCCATTTTGGTGTAAATTGAATTTTCTGTGTACTTTAGCTGAATCTGTACTTTAACAGCAAATAATTGAAGTTGGTATTACTTTTTAATATAATGAATTGAAGCAAGAGAATTTGAATGGCATGCAGCATAGTAAGGACTTGGAAGCCATTTATACTGCCCATGGGAAATGTGTGGAGCTGAAGTGTGTAAATTTAAAGGACTGCACTCTTTATTGAACTGTTAGCTTGTCCCAAATCTTTCAGGAATACTTGACTCATTTTATGTAGGGATTACTGTACATCTGTTAGACAGAAAAATGCCTTGTTGTGGTCAACAAAACATCAGGTCCTTTAGGCAGTAACTTTTAGTGTTTCTTACGCTGGCAGGGCTTTGCATTCTATGTGATATGTCCGGACTTGAATATACTGAGGGGAGTAAGTAACGCATTGGAGTGCTACATGGGAAACATTCTGCCACTTCTGAAAACAAAGTTATAGGTTTCATTGGCAACTTTTCTGTGTGTGTATGTGTGTGTTCTCATAAGGGAGACAGAGATTTTCTTTACAGGCCTTGATGCTTGTGTAACTGAGTCAAAATGGAGAGAGATATTCATGGCTGTGATATCTTGGTGGTTTCCTCTGTAAATGATGGAAAGTGTAACTGTAAAGGCCTTTTTTTTTCTTTTTTTTCCCCCCACCTCTCCCAGCCAAGCATACAGTTTGGCTATAAAAAGCAGCTTTCTACTGGATCCAGTCATTACATTTAATTTATTGAGAGCAATTCCTCAGCCAGAGTCTTTTCAAACCTGTCTTTTAATGTTAGCCAAAGCCAAACTTCAGATCTTACTTTTCCTTTCAACACCATGCAAATTGCTGTTTAATAGCTGTGTTTCTCAAACCCTGAAAATTCATGCAAACTGTTGAGTGGGTGTAGAGTGTACAATGGTGTAGGATTAAGTTCTGTGTAGGAAACAAACCCTTAGAAGAGGGGCACCACCAGTAGCCTTTCTATCCATCAAAGCTGAGTAACTGTTGATGATACCATGTTCAGAACTAAATCAGATTTGTATGCCTTTAACTATACTTCCCTTCAGTAAGTTATTTTCCAGCTTTGTACTCATAAGAATGACAGACACAGGAATGACAGTATTTGTCTTTTATGGCTGAAAGTGTAACAAAGAATTCAGGAAACCTTTCTATTGATCTGTATTTTAGTAAATATGAGGAAGTCAGGTAGTAAAACGAAGGAAGGCAGTTAAGTATCAAAAGATGCTGCAGCAGGAGATAAGGGAGATGACAGCTGTCAACATATGGCAGAACAGGTGACAAAAATACAGCAGATTGTCCATGCGTTGAAAAGCCCTCAGCTTCTAGATTATACTTAGTGGGACTTCTCTCATATTCACACTTCTTTCTCAAGCCGTTTGGTTCCTTTGTCTTGAAATAAACATTTTCTGGCCGAAATAGAAAATTTGCTTGAAAAAAGAGTCAGTTGTTCACATGGAGGAAATTTTTGCTTCCTAGTCCCATGCCTCTCACCAAGGGGTTAATTATTAGTCTCAGTTTCATTCCAAATGGATTGATGCATTATGAAAAGCGTGTTTGCACCATTTTGTTTTCTACTGTACTCTGGTGCAATCATTAACATTGAATTTAGGAGTCACAGTCAGCCTTCCTTTTTCTGTTCTTGATATTCTAAGGAAGCACGGAAATGCACTGAGCCAAATACACTAATACCAAAGCTACACCGTTAAATTTATTCTTCTCATTCTCCATGTTTGGAGAACCACAAACATGCTATGGCCACATGTTTTCCGGTACAGATTTTCCTCAGGTAGAAGAATTTTGTTGCTGGTAAAAGACACCTCCACTACCACCCTCCTAGCAATTTGATATTAAGTAGTTATGAAGGGGCCAAAGACTATTTTTAACTTGAGACATTTTTGGCACCTGGTTTAGACAGTTTTACAAAGATACAGATAAAAAATGAGTAGAGTTTTGTTCCAGAGAAGGCAATGCTATAAATTTAGTGAATATGAAACCATGTTTCAAAGGTTGCTTCCAGGTCCTCATAACTTGAAGTAGTTGATTTGGGTTTTATTGCAAATTTTGGCCTAAAACTTGTTTTGACTTACTGTGGTAATGGGAACTGGGGGAAGAAAAAAACTCCTATTTTCCTATAAGTACGTTATAGCTTTATTTTATTAGCTAAGCCACAGAAAACATTTACTTCCCTCTGACGTTTATGTTGACACTCTAAATTAAAGCTGGAACTAACTTTGTCGTCTTTATTATTTTAACACACAGTAGTTAAAATATGTGACAATATGAATGTTTGATCTTGTGCATTAGTCTC
Organism: Forpus xanthops; assembly: GCA_032466535.1. Lineage (NCBI taxonomy): Eukaryota > Metazoa > Chordata > Aves > Psittaciformes > Psittacidae > Forpus > Forpus xanthops. The sequence continues at coordinate 17,000 of JASSUY010000445.1, read as the reverse complement.
ATTGATGATCTCTCTCCTTCAGTGTGAATATCTCTGTCTTGTCCTTTCTGGTGCTGCTTTTTGTTTGATTCCCCTACCTTGTATCTTCAAGGACATTGTTTATTAATTTGATTTTTAACTCATCCTTTTTCATTTGAAGCACGAAGTCTTTACTTAACAGTATAGTCTAGTTTGGATAAATAGTATTTTTAATAGGGTTTACAACCTTAGCAAGACTCCTCACTCTTTGGTTTCCCCCAGCCCAGACAGACTTTTGAAGATTGTGTCTTCCTGGAAAATATGAATTCAGAGCTCACCCTAGGCAAGTTCAGATTATTTGGAAGCAAATGCAAATTGCATTCTGCGCATAGAATGAGTTTTTCCTTGCACAATTTTCAAGTAAAATAAATAATTGCCACAGAAATTTCCATGTCTCTTTATGCACCCAAGTACCTATAATTGTGTAGCTGCCTTTGGAAGAAGCACAGTGTGCAGCAATGTAGGACTGACAGATACGATTTTAAATTAATATGAGTTATTTTATATTATCTTCATTGGTAGCACTTCTTAAGGGTTTTGGGTGGACAGTAATCAGAATGACATAAATATGAATGCAGATGTATAAAAAAAGCATGTAGCGCAGAAACACAATGATGGTTGATAAAGACTGAAAAGATCCTTCATTTAGCTTGCTATAGGAGCTATCATCTCATACTCCTTTCTGGTTGGGAATGCGCATACATGTAGAGCAGGATATGAAGTTATAAAGGATGCACGAACAATGGTTGTTGATGTCAAAGGTGTTATATCAATCAAAGGTGTTACAGCTCATCAATATAAAAATGTTCAATCTGACTATAAAAATTAAGAGAAACAGTACCTGGTGTATACATACCTAACAATTTTTCTCAGTCAGGCAAGGACAAATATAAAATATCCATTCTTCACCTTAACAGAGAAGTTTGCAGGTCTGTTGATAGTAAAAGAAGCCACCTGTTGACATTGATAATGACAAGTTTGCCACAAACTGACATGTCAGGTTTTGACAAGACACATGCCTGATGCTAATCATAGATGGCTGTGTCCCTTGTGTTTTCATGAAGTAGTAGCACTTTCACGACTTACTGAAAAATTAGAGTGTATTTCAAGCGTATTCCAAGTTCAGGATTATTCATCCCTCAGCTGCAGAATATGTTTCTTTAGATGACCTTCGATTTTTTTTTACATGTAAGAGTACTTGGCATTTATGTAACTCCCTATCATCTTGAAAGCTTTCAGAGATACTGGTGCACTAGGCAAGGGTTATGAGAGGGCACTGTACTTGCAAAGCTCCTGAGAGCTTCTCTGATAGGCATGATGCCCCAGGTGAGCTTGTGGAAACATGATTGAGTACAGCAGCTGCCCATAACTTTCTGCAGTTGCTACCCCTTGGGGTAGCACTATCATGTTTGAACTTACGGTTAAGTTTGGAGACAGGACGTGTCTCTAATCAAAACATAGTTGATTTTGGCATACCTAACTGTATTATCAACTCCATGGAAGCAACTCTGATCCCTTTCCTTTCTCAATATAAAGATATTAAGAGGGAGACTCTGAAAAGCACAGTGCACAAGGTATGGGATTTTAATAACAGTGTCACATATGTCAGTTTGGGAGGATTCATTATTGCGGAGAACTTTTAATTCTGTCTGCAATGCTGCCACAATTAAATGGTGATTGAATTGCCATACAAAAGGCTGGCACTTTAAGGCATAAAAATCTTGTCTTTCTGATGTTGTAAACATCAGTTACTTACCTGTATTTACCCCTTGATTTGTTTTGTGGAAGCCTGACTCTGGTTATTAAATTTAAGTATAAATCCAGCTTAACGCTATTGTGTGCTGATTCAGCTGCCAATTCTAAGCTACCTAAGCAAGCAGAGGTACTTTCAAGTGCAACCTCCAAAAAACAATTTGAGAGTATTTCTGACTGGGGGGAACAGTGAACTTCCTTCCTGAGGGACCATTTAATAATTCTAGTAAGCAGTTGAATTTAAGATGTAGGTGTACATGTAGACAAACAATTCTCAGGTAGAAGAAGTAGGCTTCTACAAAATGAAAGTCAGAGAAGCAAAGAAAATGTGTCCTTTCGCAATGGAAAGTAGGAAAGACATGCTTTAGATGAGCTATGCAGACAGGGAGGCAGACAGCCTGTGGTGTTGGGAGGTGTGAGAGCATTAGTATTTAACTTAAGTGAAATTGAGTAGCAATGATAAATGGGCTTATGTCTCCACCTTCACATGCTCTGTTTCCTATTACATAATTGAGTGGAGGTAGTATCAGACAGTAGATGATGACCAAGCTTAACTCCATCCTAGGGTACCCATACAAATTAGAGATTCACTGTTGCTTAGAGTTTAGTGGAACCTTTCAATGAGATAATACACTATAGTAAACGTATGACATAGCATCAAAAGCAACTGGAAAAATGGAAAAAAACTGTGCAGACAAATAACTGAAGCATGATACAGCTGGAAAAGTTGGGGGGAAGGTAGACAGAGGAACAGGATTGTTATTTTTTTACCCTTGAGATGAGCAACAGTGGCTTGTTAATGCCTTGTAAACATTTCGGAGGTTTCTAGCACTTAAAAAAGATATTATCAGAGATAGAAATCTGGTTTTCATGGAGACCTTTCCATGCGTATCTTTTAGAATAGTTCTTCCAAGATCTGTATTTAAATTTAATGGATTTACGTTGGTCAGATCTGTTGATTTCTCAGTTATGCTACACAACTATCAGTCTGGCCAGCTTTTTGTCTTCCGTTGAGGCCCGTGGTATGACTTTACAAGGCATAACCCAGGCTTAACCCAGGTTAAGTCTTTCAGCTGCAATTTTCTTACTACTGAATCCTTATGCTCATTCACTCTTCCACAGTGGGGTGGAGGAGAGAACTGGAAAGGCAAAACCCAAGAAAAACTCATAGATCAAGTTTAATAAGTCATATATATAGACAAAAAAGCAAGTGATGGAGAGGCAATCACTCACCCTTCCCACTAGCAGACTGATGCCCAACTAGTCTCCGAGCAATCCCTATTTGAGAAAACAGCTTGTAAGTTTTACTGTTGAGCACAGCGTCTTATGGTGTGGAATATCCCTTTGGTTAGTTAGGGTCATGTCCCCAACATGTCCTCCCCAGTCTACTTGAGGTGGGATGCAGAGTGAGAAACAGAAGTCCATGATGCTGTGTGTGCAAGTACTACTCAGCTATAGCCAGTGTGCTGTCATCTTACACACACTGTTTTGGTCATAAATCAAAAATACAGCATCATGCAGACTCCTGTCTAGAAAATTAATTTGATCCCAACCAGACCTTGCCCCTGAGCAATGTGTAGGAAATTAGCTTAAATGGTTTTAGATAGTAGTTTCGTAGTGGTCTTAGAGCTTCTGAGATCAAGTGTCTCACTTGATCCTTAGAAAACAGGATTTAAAAACAGGCTACCATTTTTGAAAGCCAGAATGCTTGTGTTCATGCATCGTAAAAAAGATAATGTGGTAAAAGAGAACAGGAGACTGTTAAAGTATCTTGACAGTTATTGTCTGTATGACTGTGAAAATTACATTTTTAAAATGTATTACAATGCATTAGAATATTATTTCATTGCAATAAATTAGTAGAACTACTCCCACTTACAGCATTTATTTTTTCATTTCTTAGCAGTATTAAGTGAGCAAATGAGCATAGTGTAGTGATGGCTGGAAAGTGTAGGAGTTTGCATTATATTGTGCTGAAGTGTGGGTACGTGCAGAAATTAAGTTTGCAGCAGTCAAGCTAAATGGAGAATGAAGCTGATACATTGGAATATTAGGAAGTGAAGCAGTAGTTGTGATGACACTGCTAAGATTCTCTGTTAAGAGTGTAATGATACTCAGACTGGTGGCTATTTTTTTCAAATGGCAAAGAATCTTTGGAGAAGTGAGAAATTGGAGGGGGGAGGGAGGTGAGGTTCAAAAAAAGGTTGGAAAGAGAAATTTCATATACATGGCCTCTTTGAACTGAGTGGTTTGCATGGATGAGCAAAACTTCCTGGTTTCCTGAAGAAAATGAACCTATTACATTGAATTCTGAACCTGTTTTTTTCTTTCAGGCAACTCTTAGAGCAAATGATAGCTAGCAACAATTTGAGTGCAGAGAAGGGCAAGTGGGAGAATATGCTCACAATGATAAGCAGTAGATCCAGGATCAGGAGAGCTCAACATTGTACATCATAAGGAACATGAAGGTAGGCAGAAAAAGACATTTTGTTTTTAATCAGGAGCACAATGAACAGTATTTCTTAGGGAAACTGACAGTTATTTTTATGAAGAAACTAGGTGACAGGCAAGAGTGCTGATTGTTATATCACAGCTTAATACTGTAACATCTTAGGGATACGAGAATTACCAGATAGACCAGAACCTGGATGTTTTGTTGTATAAGGGACTGTTAGATCCAGGAAAACTTAACTTTGGAGAATAGAAAGAACTGACTTTGGAAAGAATGGCTGATATTTACAAGCCAGGTGAAAATTATGCTTCTAAAAAGAAAACAGCAGTGGAAAAAAGGTAAAGTGCAAATGTTTAGAAATGACATTAATTTATAAATAAATGGACCATGCTTTAGGATAAAAGCATAAAAATATTGGCAATTAAAAGTGAAAGACACAGAACATTCAGATGTTCCCAGGACAGAAAGTTGTAATATGTTACATATGGAAATAAGAAAAAATCCACGCCGTAAGTGCAGTCATGACTTTGCATCTGGATGGCACAACTCTACCAAGGGCAAAACAGAAACCCTTGAAAACATGACAATATCTGTGTGGCACAGTGCCATGAAGAGACACCTGAGCTAGTGCTTAAACTAGCTACGTTGATTCTAGCAGGTCTGTCCAGATTCCACAGGGTTTCTCCACACTGGCTAGTGATAATGGAAACAGTGAATCAGAAACTAACTTTGAAGCAGAAACTGAAATTGAATGCAATATAATCGCAGCAGCCTTAGCCCTAACAGCCGGGGGTACAATCGCTGCCATTCCAGCTAGTTTTAGAAGTTAACACGGAGATTAACTGTCAGTCAGTAAATGCTGGAGGAGTAAAGACACTGCAGGTCAAGGAGAAGTGTAGTCCAGAAGGGTGATCTAACAATTAGCAAATTACCCAACTGGATGGAAAACAACTACAAATACATGACTTGAAGGACAATGATAGGAAAATATTTTCCTATTTTTTATTTCCTACATATATTCCTACATAGGAAAATAGGAAAGCAATTGGAAAAGCTTCTTCTATCAACATGATACAGAATTCCCAGTCTGGATTAACTAAACCTGAGATAACTTGATTCCAGGCCTGCCCCAGAAGCTGTTTTGGTAACACAGTTGTACTTGTGGACTCTCTGAGAAGATAGAGGCTTGCCAGACTCTATATTCCTAACACTGTGTCATGGTTTAAGCCTCTATAACTCATGCAGTCTCTCTCTCATTCCCCCCGCTTTCTTCTTCATGCTCCCGGAGGGATGGGAAGGAGAATGCAACTCCCACAGGTTGAAATAAGAAGAGTTTAGTAACTAAGGTATAACACAGGTCACTGCTGCTACCACCAATAATAATACAAGAGAAATACAAGGGAAGAGAATACAACTGCTCAGTATCTGATACCAAGCCCAACGCAGCAGTGCACCTTCCACCCTTCCAGGTGTCTGCCCTCCGTTTTTACATCCTGGTCATGATGTGCTGTGGTATGGAATACCTCTTTGGCTAGTTTGGGTCAGGTGTCCTGACTCTGCTTCCTCCCGGCTTCCCCTCCTCCCTGGCAGAGCATGAGGCTCAGAAAGTCCTTGGTCAGACCAAAACATTACCAAGCAGTAACTGAAAACACTGATGTTATCAGTGCAGTTCCCAGGCCCAAAATCAAAACCACAGCCCTGCACCAGCTACCAAAAAGGAAAAAAATGACTGCTACTGCTGAACCCATGACACATTCCTCATGGTAGAGATGTCCCAGAGCTGCCTGTGATCCCAGATGGCAAGTCCCCACAATGTTGTATTAGCAGGGCTTAAGAGTTGATTGTCTAGGAGATAAATTCCCTCTGAGCTAGAGCTAACCGACATACAGTGTGTGTGAATGTTTCTGCAGCGTGCTTTCCTTCACTTTTATTTTCACACTTAGCAAGGGTGAAGACAGCTTGGGTCTTTTTTCACTGGTAGTGTGGATTTACTTTGACCTAAAATGGAGAACATCCTACTAAAGGTTCACTTTTAGCCACTCTGTATAAAACAGGAAGACTTAATTGTAAAAGTCTAGGCTTCTTAATATTTAAAGGCTATAGTAAAGCAGTATGATATTTTTCTTTTTAATAGTCACCCTGAAAAAATAAGCCCTTGTTGACTAACACTGTATATATGTGGTATAAAGGAATGAAATAAGAAATCCTGGTTTTGTTTAGGGATCAAAATCTGCTGTTAAAAAGCCCCAAAAGCAAAACAAATTATTGAAAATACGTATAATTTATCTACTGAAAAAAATTTGTAAAAGATGTGTACTAAATCTAGCTGAATTTTTTACTACCTCTTGTATATTACAGTCACACCTTATCACGTGAATATAAATCCCACTATATCACCAAAACTAGAATGCCTTATTTAAATTTCCATTGGCAGTGGGAAACAAAGCCAAATTTTACCATCAGATGTTATGAAGCCAGTGTAAAAGTCAGATGATTAATACGTAGGAGGATCACACTATTAAGGTCAGACAAGCTGAGGATTTTAATACATCCAGATATTTAAATCAAGGCAGTAAATGTACGCTTTCATAGTGCCTGGTCCTAAAAATATTATCATTTTCAATTTCTGAGGTGGAAGTGAAGGCTCTGCCATTATTAGAAGTGCTCATCTCTCCACTCTCTTTCTGGTAGAAACTTGTTTAAGGAACTTCCCTTTATGATTGTTTCAGCACAGAAAGTGTAACAGATCATCATGTCCTAGATCTTTAAGGATCTGTGTGCAGAAAAGTAATTGCTGATGAGCTGCTGATATGGAGTGAAAATCCTCAATAACTCAGTGAGAGACTGTGTGATGTTCTGCTGTGAGCCAAAGAAAATAACTTTAAATTGAACAGAAACAAGAACGGAATCAACCTGAATGAGATTATTTTCAGAGGTATTACTCTGGGTAAAAAGAACTTGAGGAAACACAAAACCGAAAGGCAGTTGTGGAAATGGAGGAGAAAAAAACCAGCAAACCAGTAGCACACAGAGTTGAAGGCATGCCAGTAGATGTTAAAAAATAATTAAAATCCATGCCTTTAACAGCTAATCTACAGTAACTGACTGATATTTCTTGTTATCTATATATTAATTGTCAAATATTAGTAAGTTTCCAAAATGCTGCTTAAAGAATATAAAATAATAACAAGACTGGGAAGAAAAATAAAGCTTTATAAATACAAAAATAAACCCAATATGTGAGTTAAGTATGGAGACTCTAAAAGAACCTTTTTTATTGAAATGAAAATACAGATGTGAATTTCCATCATGGAGTCTGAGAAGAAAAAAGCAATTTTCTTTGTATGTGGCAGCTTATATTAAAGCTGGTGTGGCATCCCAAATACCTTCCAGTTTGGTGTGATATGGATAAACTATTGGAGCAGCCATTATTTTTTTCTGCCTTGAATTTCAGCTTAGCTTTGAAGCAAAGCCCCATTGATCACTCTGATCAAACCTTTTAAATGTATCCTGTCACAAGCTGTTATTATTTTATATCTATCTGTAGCTTGCTGTCCAGTAGCAGCCTAAGAGAATAACACCATGCAACTACACTGACAGCTCAAATGTGTGTAAATGGAAGCAAAACCAACTTAAATAGAATTTCTTATTATCTAAAATAACATTTAAAGGGAAAAATACAATGCCATCTTACTAGATCATTCTTCCTATACAAATAACCTTGTCATGGTTCAGTTTATGCCAGTGAAAAAAAGCTTGGTTTATAAAATGTACATTGCAGGATTCAGTCTTAGCATGTGTATGTATTTCTCTTCAAACAGGACATATTTTCCCATCTGATATTCTTCAGATTTTTTGGTCAAATTTTCAGCCTAAATATAAAGAGAGTGACATCTGTATTTTTCCCATCCTGAACGAAATTATCATGTGTGTCAGTGTAAATCCTACAATTTCTGTTTTAATACCGTGGCTGTGCTGCTCACTAACAGAGAGAAAAAACCTGTCTGAATAGAACTATGTGGAATGTATATGCCAAACTTGATCAAACTCGCATGAAACTATGTGCACTATGGCTACGTAATAATTACTTAGTACTTATAATACTTGTATATAATACAAAAAAGTGCAGATAAGACTTAAATCCTTAATTCTGCTTTATTTGAAAGAAGAAAAAAAATTCCAGTGACTTGCAAAGCAATTTGTAGCATGTAATAATGTGTATAGAATAGTACTCATAAATCCTTTTTACCTCTGTTACATACAGAATAAGTTGTATCAGGCGCTAAAAGAGTAGGAAATGAACAGTTGCACTCTTTATACTAGAATCAAGCAGTTTTGGTTTCCCTTGCTGTTTGAACAATTGTATGGTGAACAGACTTTAAAATTGTTATTATATTAAAAATACATATGAATAATTCAGTACCTTAATTTTCAATGGTTGCTAAGGAGAATCACAGAGCAGTCACATTCCATTTCTTTTAACAGCGTGATAGAAAATTTTTGTTCACAATTAATGCAATGATTATCTAAAAATGAGAGATAGGGTCTGAGAGGTATCGAATTGCCTCTGTTGAGTTGAACCATGGGGAATTTCTGGAAGATTTACAATTGTATTGGCTCATTGCTTAATCAGATGGCAGAAAGGTGTTCTCAGTATGTATTCTTTTCTTTAGTGAAAGAAGTGATTAACCCATGCCAAATGCTATCTTGAAAGACTTTTTTCCTCCAACTGCCTAGCAAAATTGTATTTAATCCCTGTTTTGGTACTCTAAAGATGCACTGTGTGTTCTGATGTACTTGACAGAAGACATTTTGGATAATTTTTATTTTTTGAAGAGTAGATGTTTATCCTAGTCACATCTTGTGAGAAAATCAGAAGAAGCATGAGGACTATGTAAGAACTCAAGATAGCTGAGCTCTTGGCAAGTCTGGCAGCAACACTTTACATGCTCCTGTCTCCAACTGTCTGTCCTGCATCACTGCCAGATGTTAGAGGCATTGTGAAAACAGTAGCAGAAGGGAATTTGCTCTTTGCCCGTATAGGAAAATTTACAGCTAGTTTCCTTCTGATTCTGTTCCTTTCTTCTCTGTCTGTTATGGGAGTGGTAATTGCTAGTGTTGGGAATAGAGTCCAAGCCTGTTTCTTAAACCACCATTGCTGATTCCATCAGAGCATTAATGCCACAACTCTTAGGCTGTTACAGTATAACTCTTCTCTGCAATCCTCTGGTCTGCCTGGGGAGATCTCCTGACAGTTCTGATCCACTGGAAAAGCAGAAATGTCAACTTAAAAAATCAGACGTGTATCTGCATTAGTCAGAACTTTCTTAGCAACTGACTCACGCATACAGAATTTTCACCCTGTGTGGATAAGCCAGGGTTGTGAATGGCTATTTTTTTAGACCTGTTGAAGGTTTCAGTTTCCTTTTATTAACATTTAAAGAAAAAATGCTTATGATTTGCTTTCTTTTAATGCAAATTCTTACATAGTGCTTTGATACTGCCTGTCAATATTTTGCATTTAATAAGTCTGTCTTCGTGCTGATGAGCATCTGCTAGCATGGGGCTGGGAGGGAGCCATTGATGGGAGGGGTTATTCCATTTTTGTTTGTTGCAGTGTCCAGTTTCATACTGCAATTATTCTTGCACTCAGCTGGAAGGATCACCTTAGAGCTGAGGCAAGTATAAGTCTTGAAGTCCTGCAGCCTGCTGTTCTCCGAGTCAGGAGGCTGAGTGCAATCTGTGGTATTAGAATACCTGTCTCAGCCTCTACTCATGTGAAGGACATATGCCTGATCTTTCACCCTGAATTAAAGCCTGTAAAAGGCTGTGAGAAGGGAACATAATTCACATTTAAGAACAGAAAATACTTGGGAAAAAAAAGTACCAAGCTACTGTGTACCCTCATCCTCTGTAACAGGCATGGTTATTCATTTGCTTAGTCATCAGGACATCCTGCCTTTGTTTGTGTTTCTAGCATAGCAAACATGACATGCAGGATTCTTTACTGTTCAATATTGTAAGGAAAACTGTCTCTTTCTTTTTTAATCTCTCCTACTTTGGAACTTTACTGGAGTGAGATCTAGACTTGCTGTCTAGAAGGAAAATAACACCATTTTAATATTCACTTCAAAATCATAGAATCATAGAATAGTTAGGGTTGGAAAGGACCTCAAGATCATCTAGTTCCAACCCCCCTGCCATGGGC
>JASSUY010000435.1:53119-73089 GCA_032466535.1 Forpus xanthops | reverse complement strand
ACTATTCCATGTTTCTATGATATAGAGCACTCTCAAATTCTGGGCTTAACAGGAGTACAGGCACTATCCACACACCAGGACCAGTAACTACCTGGGAACCAGCAACAGGCCTACAGCCAAAGAGAAGAAGTCAAAAGTCTCTAAGGTTCAACCATTATATTCAACAGACAGAACCAAAAGGGCCAAAAAACCTGCAGGTCAGTACACATAAGCAGCAGGACTGCTGTTGGCCATGTTATGACTCCATTTCATCATCCCCACTAAAGTCAGTCCACTGTTCCAGTGTTTCCCAGATGTTCACCTTTACCATTCATGACTCCCACAGTCAGGGGGAGGTTTGGGACTGAAATCCCAGGCTCCCATCAATTTGCTTCCACAGCCATGCATTTCCCCTGCTCTTCATCAGGCTCCCAGATCTGAACATCCCCCTGGGATCCCCCCTGCTCTGTCCTGCCTCTCTCCTCCACCATCCCTCCAGAGGCTGAGTGCAGGTCCCGTCACCCCATGAGAGCTGATGATGACTGCATTACCAGGCACCCAGGCAGTGCGTGCTGCAGATCTTACTGCCTGCACAGCAGACAAGAGAAGGGTGTCTTTGCTGGTGGAATGGTCAGCCAGATGCCAGCCAGAAGCCCCTCAGATAAAACCTCCTGGAGGTACGGCTGGAGAAGGAAGAGAAGCAGAAGGACACTCACTGTCTCCGCTCTCACCAAGGGATACCTTTTTGCTCCAAGACCCTGGGAACCGAAGGGTGATTTGAGGCTGAACAAATCTGAAACTTGAGCTTTCAGAAGTTTGTGTGAATGCTTCTGCCTGGTTCTTGTGCAGCATGTGAACATTGCTTTGGGTGCAGGTTTCCACCCAAAACTCAAAGCAAAACTGCTGAAACCACAGGCTTTCACAGAATCTCCACCCAAAATAACTACCTTAGCTCAAAATCTCCTGTAGGCAGGGCAAGAGGTTTCAGGCTGGTGAGGAAAACATCAGCTAGGGACTCCAGGTGTAGAACTAAGGCAGAGAGAGCAGGCAATTCAGGAGCCCAGCCTTCTTGTCTAAGCAGCAGACCACACTCTGTGCAACCCTGCAACTCTGTGTATCTACTGCTTGAACCATCAAACCTGTTCCTGAGTTGTCAGCGTTTCTGAGTGTAAATCCCTGTAAGTGATGACAAGGCGCTTTTTGCCTTAATTACTACATCTGTTTGCTGCCCACTGGTTATAAGGACCATAAACCTTTCCAACACTCACAGGCTCTTGACAAGGTATCTTCTACCCCCACTTTGTGGCCGCTCTGTGTGTTAAGCATCCCACGGTCTGCCCATGCTCCAGCCATGAGCTTGTGCCTTCCCTCTGTTGTGATCCAAGCTGGGAGCCTACCTTGCTTACTCTTTTTAGCAGCCTATTCTCCTTATCAGTTATAAACTCAGCAATGTTAAAAACGTAGGACATAATAGCACTTGGATGGAATGTCCTATGTAAGGAATAGCTCCCCTGTCTCTCTGAGCAGGATCAAGGCTTGACAGACACCATCACAAGCCTTGGAGAATATGGGAACAGCTTTTCCCTCCCATGTATTGCATCTGCTGCTCTCCTCCGTGCATAAAAGGCAGCTCTGTGCCTTTCAGGGCTGTCAGAACAGCCAGAAGCTGCTCTCTGCTTTTATTTTTTTCCCTATAAACCACAGACAGAAGAAAACCACAGAGGAAAAAAAAAAAACCTTAAATCAGCAGTGGAGATTTGGCTACTACACCTCAGTTCTCTCTTTTATTTTTTAACCAGGCAGATCTATAGCAGTGATAAGTGTATGCTTAAACAGTTTGCTGAATCAGAATCAAAAGAGCACTTAGTCTCTCCACTCAGTAGTTGCTTTGATACCTCATCTGTGCTGTTCACTTAAGCAGTACATGTAAGTGAAGGACATCTTTCTTTTTCCCATGTTTTTGATGGTGATATTGTTGTACAAAGACTGCGTATCCCATTTCTAACAGAACTCATTCTTCATCAGCAAGATTGGCGCTGCTGCATGTCACAAGCAGCAGTCACCTTGTCAGAAGTGACGCTGATAGTCAGCGGGCTTTGGTCCCCAGGAGTGAGGCTGCTAGAGGCAGTTTGGCAACTGCCTGCTATCCAAAGTACTCCTCAGTCTCAGGTCTGAAGACACAGTCTAGACAAAAAAAGGCCTTTTCATAACAGCCTTGTCTCTAACACCAGATTTTCTCAGAGCAGTAAAAATGACAAACTTCCCTAGTAAGGGTACTTATGCTGCCAGAGCATCTCCCAGTTCAGTAAGTAAAATAACCTAGACAGGGAAAAAGTGGTGTTGATTCAGTTATACACCTACAATGGGAACTTAATGATACAGAAATGGCATGAAAGAAACCTTTTCTTTAATCAGCGTTTCCTTATTATCATAAGCTTCTGGCTTTAAGGGCCTGCTGGACGAATTTAAGCTGCAAGTCACTTTATACTGGAAAAATCTGCAGCCATTGTCCTTTGCAGATGCAGAAGGCGGTGTACCCCACTTCACAAAGCAAAATCACTTGCTTTGGGTTTTGTTTTCCAAGAGGCAACTGTTCACTCAATTTTAATTTCCCCCCTTACAATAGAGAACAGCGCTGAGGAGTTTTGCAGCCAGCTTTTCAAAATAAACACCCAATGTCATGCTGCCGTGGGGAGGAGGAAGAGAATAAGCTCTGCTCTCTGGAGGGAGGAAGTGAGTGCAGGGGCAGGAAGCCCCCCAGTGAGGACAGCAGGTCTCTGAGAGCACCCATCCAGGGCTGACTGCTCCCACCCCCATGCTCACTGAATCAGTGCAGCATCCCATGTCCCACTTCAAAGGTAGGCTTTGCTGAAAAGCTTTATATTAAGAAAACCCCAACAACTAAACAAACCAAAGCAGGGCTTACATCTGAAGTTACTTACACATGGCTGTATGTTTCAAACATCATCACAGGAATGATGGCACTGTAGGATATGACCCACTTAGTTACACATACACTTCAGTGGGCTGTAATCCAACGTTGTGATGTACATCTATTTTTTATATATGTAAGAGCTGAAACTCTACACTACTTTCTATAGGTAATGACCAAGAGGTTAGTGAAGGAGCAATAGCAGCCCTCATTCAGAAAAATGCTTGCCTGAGTTTCAGCACTGGTCAGATAGGAAGTTTGCAAAGTAGTCCTAAAGGAGTAATTAGAAGAGGTTGACCTCAGTGTTAAAGCATTGCATGCTCTCCTCAGAGGGCAGATGATTGCATTCAATCAAGTTGGAACAATTAAAACAAAATTACCATCCTGGCAGCTGAGAAGGACCACCCTGATCAGTTTAAGTTCCCTGCAGCAGGTGACTGAAGGTCTCCTGTCTGATTATGCGCTAGGAACACAACCAGCAGCAGTTCCTGTGTCCTTGCAGAGGGAGTGAAGACACCCTTACCACCACTGCTGGTTCACCTGTGATGGTCTGGCCATTCTTTCTGCTGCGGCACAGGCTCTTATAGGGGCCCTTACAACATAAGATATGGGACTTTCAAAACTGGGCAGGGAGGGATTGGCTTTCTGCTGTTCCCTGGGCTGTGCTCTGACAGCAGTGCATTTGGCAGCAGTGCCAAGGCAACGACTGACATGCTGTGCTGCAAGAGGGTGGGATTTCTGGGTGTCAGAATCGCCATTCGCAGCTACAACACAGTGCAGCAGTTGGGTCTGTTTCTGGGGAAAGCGTCCCCTTGTGCAGCACTGAGCCCTTCCCCATGCAGAGCAGCAGCAGCTTGGGAGTGCTTGATGGGAAGTGGGGCTGTCTTTATCCTGCATAGACTGTATTAAAACCAGTGAGCAGTTCACTCTAGCTAAGTTACTCCCAAAGGAACCTAATATCATCCTGTCCTGCTCATGGTTGTTTTGCTTCAGTCTCCTGCTTTTCTCCCTTGTTCTGACAAGAAGAGGCCAGGATGAAAAGAGGGAAAACATGATTTCTGCCTTCTTTTGAGCAACAGAGGACTCTGCAATGCACTGATCTGTGAAACAGCAAATACCAGGAAGGGACAGAACAGTCTGAAACTGCTTTGGCCTCGTGAAGCTGGCAAGAATTTTACCATTGGCCCTATAAGTGCTGTATGGGTAAAGCCCAGGGACTGTTTATGCAATAATGGGTATTTTTTGTCTGAATGAGGGGTGTAATTAACATTGACCGTGCCAGCTGTAGCAAAGATAACTTTTTCTTTCATTTGTTTAATCAATTAAAAAAAACACCTCATCCCAAACCATCACAATAAACACACATTTGGAGCCTACACTTACTTTTAGAACAAAGGGAGGAATCCATTTCCCCTGACATTTCCTCTGCGTAACTTTAATATAATGTAATAAACCTTTCAGTTAAGTTGTCACCATTACTGAACCTAGCATTGAGATGTTGCTTTTCTAAGAGAGAGAAATTGATGTATAAATTGTCAAGTGGTATCTTTGCAGCTGCTTTCCTCCAACAACACTGAGCCCTTTCCTAGACAGGAAGGCTAATGAGTCCCTTCAGAGAATGGCACTGCTTTTGGCTCATTTCCACAGAAATAGGAAAGTCGTTGGCAAGGCCAAGTGGGTAGGAAAGGCTTCACATAGAGTAATCCTGTAAGATACCAAGGTGCCCTGGGCAGGGGCTGAAGGCATACAGCCCTGGGCAGAAAGGCTGTAGCACCCTGCAGGATCAAGCTGTTACTACCAAATTCCTTTCCTTTGCACTCTGTCAGGGAACAGCTGCTCCAAAGTGGAAAAAAAAAAATCCAGGAAAGTTACTGAAGCATTCTCACTATTAAAGACCTCTTGTTTCCACCACAAATGGATAAAACTCCCAGTGAGGTTTCTGGTGTCTTTTAAGGTCAGCGTTTGCGGCATTAAAGAGTATCAGGCGTTCTGTGATGCTGTACTCATGGATTTTGGGAACATTTTTAAGTAAGACTAGAAAAAACCTGTAATTTGCTTGTTGTGATTTACAGCACTGCTTGCCCGTAAGCATACATAACACTGATTTGTTGTCCTTTCTTGGTACTGATCTGCAGGGGGGTTGGAACTAGATGGTCGTAAGGTCCTTTCCAGCTGCAGCTATTCTATGGTCTGACCCCTGTTTCCTTGTGTACTTCCCTTCTGACTTTGCCCCAGTTTGACCTAATTACAGAGGCTACTTTAAAGCAATCTTTCATTGCTTTCATTTGAATCCCTAATGAATGGGGCAGCAGTGAAATGGTATGGGACTGCATAGCACTCTGCTGCCTTTGGCTGTAAGGATTAATATTCTATTCCTGTTGCTCAAACTGGCAATCCCCAAAAGAAGGATTTAAAGAGAGGCATTATAGCAACTGCTTCTATCTTCCTTCATTTACACCAATATCCCCACCAAAGGGGGAGGGGAAAGATTGCAGATACCAAAATTAGCCATACTGTCTCTGAACTGCATTGCCTCATTCTTTCCATAATCACTAGTATATAATACCCCTCTTGGGAAACAACCCCTTTCGCTAACAGAACTGAGGATCACTTCAGACTGAGAGCATTTCCCCCCTTTTTCATCATTTTAGAAGTGCACTCTGGATAGACAGATTTTAATATCTCTCTTTGCCAAGGAGAGATCAGACACTAAATGACATACCATGCAAGTGAGGACTCATTACTGTGAAACTGTTGTTTCTTGCCCAGCTAGTTAATTGGAGCCTATAAAATTTCCATTGTTCAAACCTGGATTATCTCACAGGTATTTGTCTGGACAAGGCAAATCCCAAGCCCTCATCCCCTGGTCTGATACATGGGATCCCAAACATGCACAGGATGGAGAAGAAACCCAAGACTGTGTCATTTGAGCAGGTTCTGTCCAGGGATCTTCAGTAGAGGTTTTAATCCCATCTGTGGAGGCAAAGACACCGAAAAGGTGAAGTCACTTGCCTTGAGGCATGCAACGATTTAGTTGCACAGCTGGAAATAAAACTGAAGAATATGAACATGCTAGACCTTGCTATAATCAGCAGATGCTATTGCTTCGAAGTTCTAATTAAAGAGCTGTCATTACACAAAAAGCATTTGCAGTTTGCAGTAAAACCGATAAAGCTCAATAGTCTGGAGTACTGGAGAGGAGGCATATGCTTTTTAAATATCCCAAAGATGATAGCACACCCTTTTTATTAATGCCTGCCTCAGCCTCTGCAGCTAGCTGATCCCAGCTAAGTGGTCTCTCTCTGCTCTAACAAACCCAGGATCCTGCCCGTACAAATTAGGTAATGCTTCATGTACATAATCTACACTGCACTTTCCTACCTGAGACCATTTGTGTGAAAGCAACTGCACTGTAGTACTTTCATGAAATAGAATAGGGCAACCAGTGGGAAAAATAACAAGTCTGGGAGAGAACAGAAGTGGCTGATGTGCTGCAGCCATCATTAACACAGCTGGCAATGTTTAAATGCATGAAAATAGGTGGTAATAATACAAATACAAATGAACCAATTAGATGTATTGGCCATGCAAGAGCACACAAAACCACAAATACACATACATTTTTGTGCAAAGGGAGCTCCTGCTTCCAGCTAACATTGTGCCTAGCACTGCTCTAGCAGATGCTTGGCATTGGGTCCAGCCCCAGTGTTAAGGGTTTGACTGCCTTAGCGCTGGAGCACTGCTGGATTTTCATCCCCAGCTCTGTGAGCCAGGCAGGGTCTCAGCTCTGCTGCTCCTGCTGGAGATACCTCACAGGGGCTGGGAGCTGGTGGCACCCCAGGGTTGGTTGTACCCCGGGCCAGTGGCAGGGCTCTGGTTGTGGCACCCCAGTGTCAACCTGCACGTAGGCAGTGTGCTTGGGCTGGGAGGGGGATGTGTGCCGAGGGTTGCTCAATGCCAGTGCCTTCAGCTGAGTGAGGAGCAACAGAAACTGCCTCTCCAGAGTCCTGTCCAGCCCTGCTCCTTCGTGCAGACAGCACCTCAATACAGGCCATTGCAAAAGGTGAAAGGCTGGGGCAAGTGCACTTCTGTTTCCCACAGAAACGAAATACAGCAAAGATATTCCTACAATCCAGTGATTACTTGGGTTTCTTACCTGGTAGGCACATATGGCTGTGAATACCAGGGTAAGGTGGATGCAATCACTGCTGGGAGCACAAAGAAGCTTCATTTGCAGCCAAAGACCAGATGTGTTTGTGTGAACTGCATCCAGCCATGAGTGACTGACAGCTGGCATGTCCCACAGCTTCCAGTACCATTTGTGCTAGGGAACAATGAGAGGTATCAAAATGAGGCCTTCAGTTGCGAAATGGAACACAAGAGCCAGCAGTGCTACACTCTGTGGCACTCGCAAACAGGGCCACCACATTCCCACTGTGCAGACGGCTGTCAGATGTCTATGGTTGCAGTCTAGAGCCTGGCAGTGTCTCAGCTGCAGAAAAGCCATTCCCTGTCCTCTACCTCTGATTTTTTCCTTATTTAATCAAGTTTGACGAAGGCTGTGCAGGAAGCAGGTTTTAACGGTGACTCAAGCACACGTCAGCTCTACAGCAGTGCAGCACAGGCGTGTAGGCACTGGGGCAGTGTACAGGTGAAAATCAGCAAGCCCTGCATCACTGCAAGCATAGTTGTTCACAGCTTAAATCCTTCTACCTCCACCTTACTTGGGATTTTTGTTATGGGAACTGATGGAGCACAAGGAAAGACACCTTGGAAGGGGTTCAGCCAGTGCTTCAGCATAGCTCTACCACTGTCTACCATAAAAAGAGAGAAAGAGGAAATGCTTTGAAATAACACAACCAGAATTATCTGTTAGGTGCCCTGTGATAAATGTGGTGTCCTAAGAACAAGGGGCCAGGCGCATCAAAGTCTCTGGGAGATAAAGGAGAGGGGAAAAACCCAAAACCAAACAACCAAAAAGCCCCCAACAAACCAGGTGCAGTTGAGGTCTTTGGCACAAAATCAGAGACGAGATAAAGGCTTGTGTAATTGCTCTTTAGACAGCAAACTAAGGCAGGTTTCAGGAAATAAGAGAGAAAAGCCAATTCTGCTGCTGTGCCTCAGAGGCGAGACATGGGGTCTTTGCCCTCTGGGGCCATTGGCTCCCGTGACTTTGCTCTGTTCACAGAAGCTGGAGGTGACCAGTTGGCAGGTCAGAGTATTCTCTGGAAAGGAGCAAGGTACTTGCAATGCACGTGCAATTATTGCGTCACTGAGTGCCAGAGTTGAGAGCATCTATTCCAAATTAGATCTAGCGTGGTGGCTATTCCATCTATCCTTGGTCAGAAATCATCTTTGCACTGCTAGTTCCATGGCTCTTTCTGATTCAGAATCTATCATAACCATGTGTCTGGTTGGGTAGCAGCTGCAGGATTTCTCAGACTGTTGTGGACCTCTCATCTGTGTCACTGCCTGTTGCAGCTGCTGGGAAGGTGACCATACTTCCCTTGTACTTTCATTACATGCAAGAGTAACACTCCATACACACACCTGTGAACAAGTTGAGGCTGCCTGTAGGGAAGTTCATGCTTGGTAAAGAGAATTGCAAATTTGATTCCAACAGCGCTAAACAAACTGCCTAATCAGATCGAGGGGGGCACACAAATTACCAAAGGATCAAAAAGAGAAGTTCCCGACCCCCACCCTAACCAGAATTCTTCAGGGTATTTTGTTGAGATGTGTTTCAGTCCTGACAGGGTGAAAAACAGGCACTGTGTTTAGGCTGGCAAACCATGTGCCATGTGCCACACGCAGGCCAACCCTGCCTTCCCAAACACAGCTCACTTGGGGAAGGGCAGGACTGCAGGACCCCTAACACCTTGCACGCCTTCTGCATGACCAAAAGCAGAACATCTACACAGTCTGCACCGCAAAAGAGGCTCTCAGAAAAGAAAGGACTTTTTCCCCTGCCCACTCAGAAATGAGGAGATCAAGTGAGAAATCCTGACTCAAGTAAATGGAGCAGGACTTTGCCACTGATTTCAACAGGCCCAGCTTTTCACCCCAAGAATCTGTTCTGCTGTTGAGTAAGGAGATAAGCTGCCAGCAGCAACAGTCTGGCCTCACAAATCTGGAGGGGTTTGTTGGCTGATTGCAGAAGCAGCAAATGCACAGCTCACCCACAGTGCAGATGTAACTTGCATGCCTCCCACTTTCAGAAAAGCTGAGGGCTCCATGTTTATTGTGCGATGGGAAGACATTAATAATCATGCCTGACAATGTTTAAGAATGGAGATAAAATTCTCTATTATCACAGATTATCAGTTTGTCAAAGGGGATGCTGGCAGACAGAAGCTTTACTCGGATGAGGTTTGCATTTCAATGAGCAATCTGCATGAACAGCTTTCAGCTCCTCCATGCATCAGATCCAGGCAGAAGCACATCCTTCCAAGATGCCCTGCAGTGCTTAGAGAGGTCTGACTACAGCCAGGTCACGGCCAAGGCTGTCAAACCTAGAAATTATAGAAAGCCTTAACTGCAGAAGATGCTGGGCTCACTGCAGGGTGAGTAATGAGGAGTTTAGGAAAGCACACTGAGAATGACCGCATTTTCTGCTATTTATAAAATCCTGCTAAACTACAAACTGGAGGCACTGGTACAATGCTCCCAGCGCTCCCTCAGACCCAAGGTGCTCAGAACATCTCATAAAGAGACTGGTAGAAGCTATCATCCAGCCACTTTGAAAGGATTTCAGAGGCTTTGCTTGGAACTGGAGCCAAGCTCAAGTGCCCAAAGACAGAATGAACACGTAAGAGCAGCATCTCACCTTGTGGGGACAGTGCTGAGCCCCACACAGACAAGCCTTGCTGCAAGCATGCTGCTGGTTGTCTAAACCAGTGGTGGTTACAAGGGAACCCAGCATGGCATTTCTCTCCCTTCCAGACTCTTCCCAGCACCATCCTTCTCCCATCAGACTTCTCTAGCCTGCAGCCAACCCGCGTGGCAGGCAAAGCACCTTCCACAGCTTGCTGGACAAGCCTAACAAAGGGCTCTTCTAGCAGTCATTTACTTGCTGTTCATTAGTCTTGCACAATGCCTGGGAGTGGAATACTCTGAATTAGGGTCTTTTCAAGAGGCAATAGTACCAGTACAAAACTTTGTATGGATCTGAACTTCAAACCAACGCTCAGCATGAAAAAGAGGTTATGACCCCTTTACATTTTTAAGTCTTTTTCTTCAAGCACAAGAGCTAGAAACATCTCTTCTTGCCCATTGCCATTTAAAAAATACTTCAGTTTCTCTGAAATACTGTATATTGAGCAGCTGTCTCTTTGCCAAGCTACCAAGTATCTTGGGACTCACAATGAAGTCTCAAGAGCTAATAAAGCTCTCTGTGCTTGTGGTTGAGAAGGCTCTGGGGGATGAAAGGCAAGCCTCCTCTCTGCTTTCAACCTTATTTCTACCATCCACAAGACTCACACCAGAGACAACATCGGCTGCATGAATTCCTATGGCCCTGAGGACCTCAGTGCAGGAGCCAGCTGCCAGCGAAATCAGATTCTTCCTGCATGCAGCACAACTCTGCCGTGCAGGCCTGAGAACACCAGCAGCCACATGAGTACAGTCACAAGGCAAAACACCGGCTGCTCTCCATTTGCTCTGCAGGATGCAGTCAGCAGGCTTGTGTGGTGGTATGTGCAGAGAGCATCTGCTGTGTGTGCAGGACTGCCATTGGCTTGGGTACACACACATACACCCCTTGTGTGCACATACTCATCAGCTACAGCCTTACACCATAAACACAAGCTGCTGCTCAAGTGTAATGCTTGGCTAAGCTCCTTTACACCTCTACAGTACTTGAGCAGTTCAGAAACAAGCTGACTGCTGGGATAAAAGCAACCAGATAATATTTCTTCTGCTGCAGACCTGCTCCTGCAGGTCTCATACCTGACATTTGCATAGCACTCATTCCCATAGGGCCCCCATGTATGATTAAGATCCTTGCATGGAAAGAGGGAGGCATCATCTCTAGTTTTCAGGTACAAGAACTCAGTGCTTTGCACATTGATCAGATTCCCTGCAGCAGAAAGGCAGGAGCCTGGGAGACTCCTGCCTCACAGTGACCCTTCTCACTGCAGGTTCAGCCCATTTCTTCTTGTGTCATCCACCATAGACCTGGAGAGCAGGTCCTTTTGTATGGCACTGACTTCACATTTGAACCCTAATTTTGCCCTCTTTAATTCTTTGTAGTTTAGGCTGGATAACCCTTATTTCAATTGTTCCATATGGAATACATTGCAGGGGAGTAGTGCTGCTGTTACTTTTGCTGCTCTTTTCTAGTGCAATCCACCACTTTCATCAACTAGAGTGCCCAAAATTAGGACCCAGAATTTTAGCTGTAGCCTGCTGAACATGGCCCAGGAATCACTTGTCTAGATCTTACTGGTTACACTGCCATTTACCTGAGCCAATGTGCATAGTCCCTTGCTATGTGATGTGAATGTACAGTTTCACTTCACCTAGGAAAGGAAAAGGCAATTGAGAACTCGGGGAGGCAAGCGCAAGGGGGGCTCCCTGATTGCATCCTTGTTTTTCTGCATCCATTTCTACAGGACAGGAAAAGAGGAAGTTTGAAAAGCATTTTGCTTTGCAAGCCACGAGATCCTGAGGGTCTCCTGTTAAGTAGAGCTCCAGCACAGAGTTGCCTGCACCAAACAAAGGGCAGCAATGGCTGTGGCTGCAGACATTGTTTGGAGGCAGCAGAGCCCACATGAATTTGACAGACAAAACCCGAATGGACTAAGCATGCAGAGTGGGTTGACTCCGTCTTTGCTGTCTCTCTGCTCTCCACAGCAATGCACAGTCTGTGCTTTGCTGCCCAGGGCACAGGGCATGCACTGCTCTCTGGGCCGTTCACCTTCCCTTGCCTCAGATCTACCACCCCAGAGCAAACGGTACAGGTTTAACCTGCCCCTCTCCACCTCCCCTCTGCCCAGGGGCTGTGCTCACCCTCCCAGTGAGCACCCATCACCAGTGCTGCTCTCACACCACTGGTATGAAGCCAGCCTTCACAGATGGCCGTGGCGTGGAGTTTTCAATACACGAAACAGTTGAAACAACAAAAGCACTGCCGAGGCTGATTCAGCTCGTGAGCCTGCATCCCATTAAACCAGTCATCTTTTCCAGTTGTTCGGCACAGGAACTGCATACAGCTTCCCGGGCAGTGGTTGCACTGAATCACATCTCCCAGCCAGGCTGCCCGCAGACAGCTTACTCCAAACTGGACCAAAGTGGGTCCTTCTACACTAGAAAACAAGTTCTTGTGAAAACAAGCCCTTGTGACAAGGACTTCCAGCCAATTTATACTGGCAATCCAGCATGTTGCACCCACTAGCAGCCCTCTCAAGGGCACTGCTGTGTTTTGAGAGAACAATTCTGGCCAATGGAGGCTGGCTAAATGCAAAAAGGAGGGAGTCTGTCAAGATCCCCATCTGGCACCTCCCAGAATCCCACAGGTACCACACATGGTCTGGAAAGCAATGGAGATTGCTGTGATGCTTTGTGGAGTACAAGAGGCAGCACTGCTCCCAGGGAGCTGCGAGGAGACAGGAACCAGCTGCAGCTCTTTCATACAGACCATTACAATCATGAGCCATGGCAGACAGATTACATCTAGCTGTGTATAAAGTCGCAGACTTACAGTGTCTCACAGACAGCTTCACACAAATCTTGTCCCTCTGAGACACCCAACCTCGGAGTACAAACAGATCCTCAAACCATAGTAAACCCCTCAGTGGGTAGTACAGTTCTGCAACTGTTTTTCTGCTTGACCACTGGTGTGTTTTCTGCTGCTTGTGAAGTTATGCAGTTTCCAGACAGGACGTGGTTTGTGCTGTTCTGCATGTTATCCTCAGAAGATGCTAGACTGAAGCAGTCATCAGCTGGGAGATTTCAAGCAGGACTTAAAAAATAAAATTAAAGGGGATAAATATCCGCAGGGACACACAAAGATCCCATTATAAATTAGGAATGAAAATCCAACCCAAAAGGATAGGTGATAGGAGCCGAATGTAACTGCATCTTTCAGGGATTGGCTGACTTTGAAAACATGTCCTTTAGTCATTTGGCTGAAGCCATAGTAGCTTTTAATTTAGTTTGGGAGGCTCTAACTCAAGGAACAGCTTGTAATTACTACTGACATATATACTGCTCTCTAAAGTAAAACACACTGAACTGCTTTAGTAACAGTAAGATAAATACTAACTGGTTAACCATTTTACAATTATTAAGCAAAGTCTAGAGATATAGGAGTTTCCCTAACAGAACAGTTCAGAGGAGTTTGCCATAGCATTGAACATACCTTCAAGTAAAAGTCATAACCAGGATGTGCTGAAATCACATGAAGATGATGGTAGAATCATCTGTTTGAAGATTTGACTGCTAGAGCAGACTGATGAATGTTTTTGGATTGAACATGAAGGCTCTTATCCACCATGCAAACACCTACTTGTTGGAAACATGAGGAGTCATGTAACTCATAGCACCAAATCTGATTGTGATCATGATAATGATTCAGAGACACATACACATGCAAGATACTTTTTGTGCTCTGACAGTTTCAAATGTTGACCATGAAGCATTGGATGACCCTTGGGTATTTCACTAACCTTTAGAGAAGACCCAAACACGCTGCTCATTTTCATGGAGCTCAGCCTCTATACTTAGAGATTTCTGCTGCTTTTTTTCTGCTTTCTTCTATATTTGACAGTTTTGAAAAGATGATATGTATTTAAGAGTGTGAAGCAGTGTGCACCCACGTAATGAATGTTACAGGCATTTCTATACTGCTTACAAGCAGAGTTTCCCCTGAAGTACCATCAACAGCCTGGTGCTGCACTCATGTTCACTTGTTGCCTTCCTTGGCAGTGTCCATGCCACAGCATGGCATTTGTCCTTAGCTCCTCATTAAACATTGTGTTTGGCTGCATTTTGTTTATGCCAGATTACAGTGTTTTGAACTTGGATGAATGAGTATCACATTGTAGGATAGCATCTGATCTAGATAATCTGAAGCCAAAGCAGAGCTAATCTTGCGCTGAATCCATGTCAACATGCTTACTCATGTCTCCTGGGTTAGGGAATGCAGCACTTTCCCTTCAGCCTGAGGTTGGACCAAAAATACCAAAGAGGTGCTGGCAGAAACTGTAATTATAAATGAAGACATCACGAAACCAGCCCTGCATGAAGCTGAGATCATGCTCCAGCCTTGAGCTGGCTGCTGCGTTAAAGCTACAGAGTGAAACAAGTACAGAATTCATCAATATCACTGGGAAGCATTACCTTTGTTTCATACCCCTACCACAAAACACTACAATGAAGCTAAAAAGTGTCACAGCTAAATAAAACTTGGCAAGCCATATACGCCCAGGATTTTAAAGAAATTGAAAAGTTGGCTTTACCAATTTCCTTGTACAGGGTAGGAGGTTTTTAGCCCACATTTTCATAAGCCATGAACTACATAATATTTAAACATTGACATAAACATTGAATCACCTCAGATATTTTTCTTCCTTTGGGCTAAGTATGTATCTTGGAGACAGTCCACTGGCTATCCGGTAAACAGTATACTTCACTGAATGACTCGTTTCCTCCCCGTGTGGCCAGACCGTTTAAAGGAGATGTTCATTTGCTTCCTGTAAGTAACACTTGTGGAAGAATTTTCCACTGTGAAACAGGTCAAGTGCCAGCAAACAGCCCTATGTAAAACCCACTTGGTGGAGTAAGTCAGAGAAAGCCTATAGCAAAGCAGCAGAGATGGGAATGTTGGAATAGAATGGCAGTGCCTGTCCAGCATCAACTGGATACGTTTTGCTAGACAGGAGGCTGTAGGAAAAGTGTTAGGAAAAAGTACTAAGAGAATCATGTTTTTTTCCTAAAGCCCTGTGCAAGTACATAGCCTTATATAAGACTATATAAGTGCACAGTACCTCCTACAGCAGCAGGCTTTGAGACACAAATCCCCAAAATACACAGTGTCTGGAGCCTGGTACAGTTATGCCAGGCAAACTCTTGCTCCTGCTGCTCTCTCCTTCCAGCAGTCCTCCAAGTCCTGTTTACCCTTTGGGACCATCTGCACCCATTATTTTCTGCAGGGTTAGCTTCATACTAAAGAAGAAAACCAAACTCAAATCATTCCAGCTTTCAAGTGTTACAATACTAACAAGTGAGGACTTCCAACAAAAGAGCAAAGGCTATAGTCTTAACAGTACTCTTTAAGGAGAAGAGAACCACCATACTGGGTCAGACTAGATCAAACCAACAGTCAGTCTATCCTAACCCTGTTTCTGACACTGGCCAATACAAGGCCATTAAGGAAAGAGCAGGAAAAGAAGATGAAACCAGGAGGAATTCAGTGTCAGATGGTGAAGAAGACCAGGACTGGCCTGGAGATGAAGGTACACAATACAAAACCAGTATCTGTGGAGCAAGTTAAACCCTTCATTTTCACCTTGCCTCTGTCCAACACTCATTGTCACAGACAGCAAGCTCACTTTCCTTGTCTCTAAGGCATCACTTGCCGCAAAACACTACTGTATTTGAGAAGTATCCAACCTACTCAGAACAAACTTGCGCAGATTACAAATGTGCAAAATGCCTGACACACCAAGTGCATCAGATTAATACCTGTAGCCTTTCTCTGTCAGAAAGGTACAAGAGGTCCAAAGCAGCCAGTAAACACTGAAACCCTGGTAAGCACTTGCATAGCCTGGATTTCCAGACATGCAGGAATCCCAATAAATGTGTAAAATGTGCAGCTTTCCCTTGAATAAAACTTGGAGGTGTAAGAAAGGAATTGGACAATTATGGCTTTCCACTTTCAACCAAGGACACCACACCTTATCTTAAAGCTCTTTAGAATTCTTTCTTCTGTCCTCGAGAATGCTCTTTACCTGCCTGCCATGGCAGCTAGTTTTCCTCCATGAGCTGATTTCATGCAACCTATAGCCTCACTGGGGGTGTGATGTGGTCAAACATAATGAAGAACAGCCACATCTATCTCTCACTGTGATCACAACTGGCATTTGGGTGCAGATCTCCATACCGGTTCAGCTGGTGGCTGGTGGGATTCTAAAAAGTAATGCAGTTTCTGGAGTCACTCATGTAGCTGGTAGGTACTTCTACATTTTGAAGAGATGAATGCTGGCTATTAAAGCCAAACTTTTCTGAAGAAACATAATGTAAATAAAGGTAACCAGTCATGAAATAAGACAAGAAAGCAGGAGTCTTAGAAACTACTTGTATTCAGTCATTGTTAAACATAAGAGCTCTTTCACAGCTTTGCTGTGTCAGCCCCAAAGAGGTAAATAGTATGTTGGGCCATAGCTGTTTGTTCTTTAGGACAAGCATGGGATATTATATTTTCATTTAAAGATATAATCTTGAATGCTTATGAGGTGTTACAATGAGAAAGCATGGAGAGTAGAGCAAGCCTTATGTTACAGATAATAAATAAAGGAAATATAGCTGAAGTGTTAGCAAAGACTTGCATTACTACAGGAAAAAAGACTTAAAACTTGAAGTCACTTCTGAAAGACTCTTAGAAGCATGCATACAAATGCCTCTGATCATTCACAACTACTATTCCTAGGCTGTTTCACTGGATTTGGCTCCTAACCCTCTCTTCACTGCCTTTACCACATATAATCTTTTCCTATGTAAAGTATCTTCTGAGCAGCAACCCTCTAGATGTCTTTAAAAATAAACATCAAGTAACCACTCAAAGCCTCTGAAATATGAATACTCTTGGAGATAATACATCTTTTCTGATCATCACAGGAGCGGTTATATTCAAAGGAAAATAAAAACAGAGCCTATCAACATCTGATTTAGGTAAGAATTAATCAACCTTATATTCACAGCACAGTTTTATCACTTGTTTCATTTAGACCACTGTTGTCTAGCTTGTTCACTCACATTGCCTTCTAGAAGGAGACTGATCTGGAATATTCTTACAAAACCACAGTGTTTACACAGGGCTCTTGATATGGCCTTTGAACCCCCATAATCCAGATGGATTCTGCTGCTGGCGACATTTGCCATGCGTAGTTTTAGAGGCTAACACCAATAAAAGTAACCTGCAGTTCTCAGCACCTCGCATGGCCCTAGCTGAGTTGAAGGGCTTTGTCAGCTGGCATAGCTTCAAAGCACTGCTGGAACAACTTTATACCAAAACAAGCTAATTATCACAGCCTTCTTCCAAGATGGGCTCTCATATATTATTATATTGTCAAGAAGAAACTCTGACCTCCATAAAGATCTGGAGAAATTCCCAAGCTAATCACTGCTGTATATACCCAGTTACAGAGCAGAATGTTAAAACACTGTATTTCAAAGTTGAAATGAGTTTAGAAAAAGACAAGCACTAGATATCTAACATTACAAAAATTCATTATAAAGGATCAAATGCAGCATTAAATTTGATGCTACTTTACTGTCCTCCCACACAACCCCCAAGCATGAGCAGCCCCTTCATTTTCCCAGACCTCATCCACAGATGTTTTTATATGACTTGAAATAGCCTCTGGCATCAGATGCAAAGGCTACACTGTTAGTGGCACAGAAATCACAGTCCTCCCTATTTCGGTCCACATACCTCCAGAAGTGACAGCAAGAGCTGGAAAGCTTTCTCTGCTTGTGCCATTTGCCACTGACTTCCACATCTCTTGTCTTCCATATATCTTAAGTATCACACTTCCAGATGAGGGAAGTGATAATCATAGCTTGGATTATTTGTGAAAAATTATGAACTTCCAGATCAGAGCTTTCTGTTAAATCTCGACCTAGAAATGCCTCATTCTCTGGATCACATTTCTACTTGTTTTTCTTGTTAGCAACTGATACATACTTGTAGGCTGGCTTTAGTATTCAGTGAGAATAGCACTTTATGTCTTTCATTAAAAAAAAAAAATCATTTACAAAGACTCAGTTTAACAATCTGATTGATTTCAACAATTTTAAGACTGCCTCTTACTGCTAGCCACATCTTGAAGCCAAAGCTAGTGTTGCTTCCACAGAGGACAGAAGTACAAGCCTGGAGAGTTCTCTGTGATCAGATGCCTGGATTTTCCCCGGCCACAGGACTTGCCTCACAGTTTCATTTTGAAGGTTCAAACTTGCACGTCCATTTATCTCAAACACTTAAATTGTTACCAGGCTTTACAGCAGATGTGCTCACTCTGAAGATGGGTGGGATCAGAAGGTTCAGAGTGGCTTGGTAGGTTGTTCTAAAGGCTCTCCACGGACAGCTTTAGATTTAAACCAACACAAAAATCACTGTGTCTCTATCACCTGTTCTCTCATCAAAAGAATAGTGTCTGGTCCTGACATTTGGATAGTTTTATAACGGGCAAAGAGATCTTGCAGTGGAGGTTCCACCCTCACGCTCAGATAGCTTACATCAAAGGGCACTGCTGGGGAAGAGCTAATAGGATCCCTGGCTGAGTTCATAAGGCATTTTGTATTCTTTGCATGTAGAGATCAAGGGTCTCAGGCTCTACAACTGCCTTTGTCCTGTGGCCAAGGCTTTGCTGAGGGAACGTAAAGCCAGCTATAGCTATCAGGTGTAGTATTTGCCTCAAGACAATTTCCTTTAGGGGAGTTATTCATTGAAGCACGTGGGAACCAGGAGCGGGGAAGGTAAAAATCTCTCCTATTTTTTTTTGTTTTCAGCTGTCACCCTCCACACTCAAGGATCAAACTTGAGCTGGCAGTTTGGTTGATGACCCAGGGCTCTGGTCAAAGCACATCAGCTCTCTGTAGGGCTAGTCCAAAAATCCCATTTGAACAGAATTAAAAATAAGCCACCACCATGTCTAACCAGCAAACACATAAGTCAGGAACCAGGATTTCTCACCAGGGCACAGACACTTATCATTAGAAATACCAACTTCTTAATCAGCTATTTAACCATCAAAGGCTTTTTATTTCAGTGGAGAGAAAAGATTCAGGATATTTTCAAGCTTCCAGGTGCATTTCTGTAAGAAGTGGGACGTCTGCTTCCTTTGTATTTCTGTTTCCCTTTCCTTCAGGTTACATAGATTAGTATCGCTAGTAGATTGTTTGCAATGCTGACTAAAGATCATTACTGTAGGGACACTGAGAGGAAAAGGATCCTCTGCAGCTGTCAACAGTCATAACATAACCACTCTGGAGTTATTACAACTTTCAGCATAAGCGGAGCGTGGCAGGAATGCTGCTTGTTCTAACAGACCATGTCCACGGGTAATTATTTATAAAATACGTGACAGCTCAGGCTTGGGACTGAGGACTCCACCGTTCATTGACTGTTGATGAAAAGAAAATGATCTTACTGACTCCTGAGTCTCCTGCATCTGAGCAGAGACAAACATTGTTACAAAGCACTTACTCTAATGAGCTTATTTATGCAACTCTCTTGCTTCATGGTCATTAACCATAGAATCCAGGCTCATAAATTCAATGGGATTCTCTCATTGAGTACAAAGAGGAAGTTTAAAATGTACATTAACAAGTGGATAATGAAGAAGCAATGCTCCAGGCCCCAGACATGCTATGTGGAAAGAAATACGGAAATCCACCATTCTCTTCCTTGAACTGCCTCTAAATGCCTCTGTCTTTTCTATAACCTTTCCATCCATGTTCACTCCCAAGTGAAACTGATCTAACAGATCTAAGCATACCTCCTATTCAAATGTGTCAGGAATGAAACTGGTTAAAACTTTTCCCTTTTTTTTTCTTCATGGGTTTTACTCTGAGAATGTAATTTTACTTTAAAACTTAAAATCAGTGAGTGGACTTATTTACAAGGAACATGAAAGTCCTGTTTCCCTAAAGGAACTTGGTAGCAGTAGCCTGGTTCTTTGCTCCAATTTTCTTTCTGTAGTTACTGTTTAACCACAGAGGTTCTCTCTCTTTTTTGGGGAAAGTTAAATCAAGGAATTTAAGAGCAAAATAGCTATTTTGGATGAATGCTATAGAGACTGCTGTTCTAGAGCCAAGAATCATAGAATCATAGAATAGC
>JASSUY010000435.1:34511-53019 GCA_032466535.1 Forpus xanthops | reverse complement strand
TAGAGGGGCAGGATCACCTCCCTCATTCTGCTGGTCACATTCCTTTTGATGCAGCCCAGGATACGGTTGGCTTTCTGGGCTGTGAGCACACACTGAATGCCTTTGAAAATAAATTAAGCTAATCCACAATAAAAAACTATTCAACCTGCAATATGTGCATGAGATAAGTTAATCAGAAATGGTTCTAGTGGTACAGCCATTCCAGAATAACTCTCCGAACTCTTGCTATAGCAGTGAGTACTTTTCTGCTCCCTCTCCCTTTGCTGCTGTCTCCTTCAAGCCTACACAATAAGGGTATAAACAAGACACAACAAATTCTTTCCACCAACATGCTCTGATTTTTATGTGATGTTGGTTAGGTAGAGGGGTCAACTACTACTTGACACAGAACTTTTTGTTTCTAACAACCTTCTGAATGGGCAGTGCCATCAAGCCCAGCAAGGTTTCTCCAGAGCCTCAGCGGTAGCTGTGTCCCAGCTTTAACAGGAGAAAACAGAGATATCAGAAACTCAGTTCAGAGTGAGTGACACAACAAATTGACGTCAAACAGGATTAGCACCTTTGTATCTTGGTTCCTTGGTAAATACTTTATATCAGCGAGTTACTTGCCTTAATTCCTCTCCCTCTGAAGATATGAATTCAGTTCTTCTTTCAAATCAACTTTCATGTGAGATATTGAAACACTTGGGAATTCACAATGGATTAATTTAACATGGTGTAAAGCTTTAATAGTAACATATGAACTATTTGCATAAGAACAGAATGAGGAACCTAACATTAATCTCCTGGTTTCTGAAAGCATTAGAAACAACAACTCTTAGCTCAGCACACCTTAAAATCAGACACATCCAGCTGGACAGACAGCACAGAGCTGACTGAGAGCTTCCAAACAGCCACCCCTAGAATAATTGAGAGCTGAAGCCATGGAGCCAGGTCATCTTGCAGAGGCTGGAAAGAAAACTGCTTCCCAGACCTGATGACCCAGAACTGCCTGGGAGAAAGCTCGTAGTGCTACAGACACGACGGTTTCTTCTTGCTGTTTTCTATTTAATTCTCAAGGTTAAGGATGCTTGTTACCCGTATTCACTATGAGAGTATTGTTCAATCACTTCCAACTCAAATGTGAGACATTTTTCTGTGCTTCCAGATTCATCCTTATTAGGAAGAAGCTGGAACCAGTTTTATGTATAAGGAATTTCCATTTCTGTTGTCATTTCACAGAAAATGGGCAGAGCATTTAAAAACAAACAAACAAAATCCCCTTCACAACCCAAATCAAAAAGCAAAGCAATATCAAACTGAAACATTTGCTGTGATTCACCTAAAGCACAGCAGGGAATCCCCAGAATTTCTTTGATTAGAGAGTGTAATCATGGATTTGCATACAGACACACAAAAGGGACACATGCTATGAAGAGACACTCCCTCTTCCACTTGAACAAACACCAACTATTGAAGCATGTCATATGAACTGTGCGATGCAAATGGATCTTGAAAAAATGAGGCCCCATCTGCAAGTTATTTACCCTGTGGAGGGAGTGACTTGCAACAGCATTTGTTCTTCTGCTGGGAGAACAACTCACAGCACAACCACGGAATAACCCCATGTTATAATCCTTCAAAACAACCCTCAAAACCCCACCAAACTAGGACTTGCAATGAAAATGCTTTAACCTCACCTGTGCATGCCAGAGCAGGCTGGGATGCAGAAAGGACACTACTGAGTTACAACACGGCGCCATGGTGGGGTAAGGCTTGCTGCCAGGGGGAACTCTGAATGCTCCAGCTGCTCTCACATTGCAAACACGTCACCAGAGCCCAAGGAAAGTGCTGGACAATGGGATATTAATTTACATCCTGACATGCTGCAGCCAAGCAAGGGAAAGCAACCAGAGGGAAGGGTTGCTCAAGGATGACCTGGAGATGTTAAGACTTGAACTTCCATAGGGAGCCTCGCTGCTGAGCGGCTGTCTGCACAGGGAACTGGAGGAGAAACCAGGAAAGCTTGGGGGTTACCGAGTTTCAGGGATGAGGCAGAAAACCGAAACAAGCTGCCTGCAGCAGAACTCGGTCAGCCCAGCTACAGCTCAGGAGCTGTCGTAGCTTTAGTCCAAGATGTACACGGCTTTCTCTCCCGTGTTTCTGAGGCTACAGAAGGCTTCCCCATTGCACTGCACTTTTTCTTTACAAAGTGATTAATACAGTTCAGCTTGTCTGAAAGCAGTGAAGACCAGCCTAGTCAATTCTAAGAACAACGAAGGCTGGTGCAAGGCCACATCACATCAGCATTTCTCTGTTCAGCACTCACAGAAAACATAGGAAGGTTGCATTGACTTTAACAGCCATATGCATTTATCTTGGTGGTAGCTGTATCAGGTTGCTACATGCCACTAAAGAGTGAGGAAAAAAGGCAACGTGATGCTTGATGTCACATTGTACGGCAGTTCAAAGGAAGTCAGCTTCTGTACAGGAGACAGCAATTAGCTAGGAACAATGGGTATGTCCCCTACTGGCAGCCTGCGGCGGGAGGGCTGACTGAGCAGGCTAATGGTTGGCCAGCTAGGACAGGAAAAATAAACTGCCTTAGCTGTACTTTTACCTCTCACAGTGTCTAAATCATGCAGCTACTCATGTACATCTTCTGCTTAAACACAGTTAAACTTAGGCAAAAGAATTGAAGCAGCTACTGGGAGAAACCTGAGTGAACAAATCAGAGATTGCTAGAGAATACTCCCAGGCACGAAGATAACTGGGTCCAAAGGCAACTGCAAGAGAAACAATCTCAAAATAGCAGTTTTTTACAGGACATGATGCGCCAGGGCTCACTTACACTGCTGACACCTCTTACTAAAGCACAGCTGCTGGGGTTACAGTAGAAATGTACCTGGAGCAATGTAAGGACTTATCATGGACTAAGTGTGTATGTATTTATTTAGACAGTTCCCATAGTTTGTGTTGAATTCTGTGTTGTCCTGATGAACTGGAGCACTACCTTACCTGAATTAACCAGCACAGGGCCAGGCAAGTTATGCCCTTACGTCTGCTGACTTACCAGAATACTAGTCTTTCTATTTCTTATGCCTGCTCAGGCACGTTAGAAATGACTTGCTGCATTTCGTACCACTTCAGATGAGGCTGTAACAGCAAAAGAGGAATTTAATAATACCTGAGATCAAAGACTACTCTGTAACCTCAGTGCAATGCTCCTGATTTGATTTATCATTAAAAAGATCGTGCACAATGGAAAAGTCAAAGATTAAGCTATTTTCTTTTTCTTTCTATATCTAAAGAGCTTCATGTGACTTCATCCCATAGTGACAGTCTGTACTTACTGTCGCTTTGAAGTATGTCATTATTTACAAGCTGTATTCAGTGTGGCAGTGAGGGAAGTATTGCTAAGCCTGTTTTAGAGAAAGGGAAACCAAAACATGGAGTCATGACGCCTCTTTCCAGAGGCTATCTCCTGAAACCAGGGACCATTCTCCTGGTGAGGGTGCAGCTCCAAGGACATGCTGGGTCCCAAGGACAATAAAGGAGAAGACTTGCCTCCAGCCCTCCACACAAACCATATGCTTGCCTTAAATGTTTTGCCGTACAATCTCACCCCTGAAGATGCTCCCATTGCAGATGTTTGCTGCTCTCAGATGGAGGTTGGAGCAGGCTCTGTGGCACAGGCAGGGCTGTAGCACAAGGCTCGCTTTGAAGCATGGATCAAATACAAGCAGAGATTGTTCCTGCAGGGCTGAGAGGGAAACCTCACTGCAGAGACCGGAAGCAAGACGTTAAAGCATTGATTTCAAAACCTGTTGCCACAGGAGAGGCCTCCAACATGTGGCTCTTCCACAGGGGGCTGCAGAACACTTGTTGGGGATTAGTCTTTGTTAGAGAAGCTCACAAACAACATTCATGGGAAAACAGTTGCATAGACTTTACAAGTCCAGCTGAACACTGAAGTTATATATATAAACATAGAAACAGTAAGTCCAAAACCAATTCATTTTGAGTGGAGAAGGTTGAGCACCTTCAGCAGCAGATCTGGAGATCTCTGTAAAAGCAGATGGTTCTGCTATGAAGGCAGGAGCTGGAGGAAGCCATTTGTCCATGAGCCATATCTAAGCAGCTCCCAGTCCACACCAAAGAGAAGTCTACCAGTTCTCAGTCGATGAGTGTCCAGAGAAGGCTGGTGCTGTATTAGTTCAAAGTCACTCCTTCAGCTACCCTGGTGCAAAGCTCTTTGCAAGTCAAGCCTCAGAAAAAATATTCCTAAAGTGCAGTTTCTCCTGAAGAGCCAGGACACAGGGATTTACAGCACCATTCCCCTATCACTTGAGATACAGTACTCCTAACGCCTAAAGCTCTTCTGCCTTATTCGTGTTGTCAGAGCTGCCAAGGATCCTCGGGGTACAGCCTACAACTACCCCTCCACAACTGCACCCAGGGCTTTTTGAGCTCCTTTAGACTCCACAACTTCTGTTCCCAGCCTTGACAGGAGCACACATCCTCACAGTGTCCATGAGAAGCAGACTGCCCAGCTCCTGATGGCCACTGCTCCTTAACTATCCACGGGGCTCATATTGCCTCAGAGAGGAACTGATCTTCACCAGCATTTTGAAGGGAGGATTGTCTGTCTACAGCCAGTTTTCCAAGGGTTCTTCTGGCACAGAGGTCATGTCAGCAATAGAAAGACACGTGCATGGGACTGAAGCCTGTTCACACCAGCTGAGGTTCCGACTGTTGAAGTGTCCTCAGGTGGCGAAACGTAATCAGCTTCAAGTGTGTGTGTGATGCTGTGCAGTCAGAAGCCGGCACAGGAGCATCGCTCCTGCCTGATGCTCATTGGTGAGACACATCAGGCGCACCACTGAGGGGTGAGGAGCTCTCTGCAGGCACAATCGGCTTCCCAGTGCAGTCCCCTGGAGAGAAGTGGATTCATCCAAACTGTGTCTGCAAAGACTCCACTCCCATGATTTCTTATCATCTCAAACATGTGAATAACTAACTGTGGCAACCATCTATGTGCAAGTCAATCAGCAACACCAGCACTTCTTTCTGGTGTCAAGGTCTTCTGAAGCCACACAGGTTATGTCTGTTAGCTAGAAAGCTTGCTGGTCACATTTGCATGGGGAGAAAAAAAGGCAGCAGGAATGAGGATGCATTCTGGGAAGGATTACTGAGCTGGCAGAGGAGAAAGTGCAATTTAGTGCTAAAAATAATGGTAACATAAGGAGATTCTTGGAGAGATTCTCCAGTTATGCCGATGGGCACTGGAGAGGAATCAAAGAGACAGATTCCTAGTGGAGCAGAGCATGCCAGCTGCTCAACACCTCGCATAAATTGATCCTATGGGCACAAACACAGTTACCAAATGCTAGACGCTTGCAAAAGCACAAGCAAGAGCTCTCTAAGGCCCACAGGCTGACTATCCCCTGCCCCAGACATACTCAACGTGCCACGTAGCCACAAGCAAACTGGGTTCACACTAGTGGTCTCAGGGGAGAGGTGACAGGCCAAGGACACCTGCACCACCAGATGTGCTTCAGAAGGTTGCCCCACAGCATCTCAAGCACTGGGGTATTTGCAGCTGCTACGCACATCTGTGTGGGCTTTCCCTGACGGTGGAGGAGTGAGGACAGGAATGTCAGTGGAAACACAAGTGGGACTTCCTGTGATTAGTAACACTCTTAGTCCAAAAGGGAGCATAAACCCAGTCAGGAATCTCCTCTTGGACCACCAGTTATTACCACCTGCTCTCTGTGCTGTTTTATTTCCCAGCTCCCAGTTCATGTGCTGAATTCCGACTCTAAAGTGGGTCATTTTTTGTCCTTCACACAATGCAACTCAGAGTCTGGTGGCTCCTCACTCGAGAAGGTCTTTCCTTTTGTCCACCTCTGCAAAACACTCTCCAGGGCTCAAATAGGCCAGTGTTTTTCCTAAGCTCCATGAAAAGAAAACACAGACAAGCTGCCATTTGACCAGTTCTGCAAAGTAAAACCTCTTTCAGTGAGGTATGATTTGGGGATTAAAGTTTTTACCCTTGAGCTCAACGCAACCTAAAAATCCCTTCCAGCAGTTTATCACAATTCAGCCAACCCCAGTCTTCAAAAGGCTTCTCTATCTGAGCACACCAAGGAAGGTCTTTCTTTGTCAGGGACTTTCCAAAAGCCCTTGGCAAACCTGCTGCACGTGGGGTACAGCACAGGCTTCTGAATTCACAAAACACCTGATGAGTGAGAACTGGGGGGTTTGATGTCAGGAGCAGAACAAGCCTGGGCATTATTTCACTTCAAAACCTTTTTGCCAGTCATCTGGGAGCTCATCACATTATTCCAGGAACATGGAAAACTGGGGGCTTCTGGCAGAGCATATTGTTCCTCACAGACTAACTTTATGTGGTCCCAAAGAGGTGGCAGTGGCTCCCTTGAGTAGGCTGGAACTGGTCAGTGAAATAGAAGTGACAGAAAACAGCTCCTAAAATCCCTCATGATTTCCAGATGCTTCATCACAGACTAAACTGCTTTCACCCTCTGAGACATGCATGAACATGAGACTAAAACATGTGCAGTCCAATGGACCAATCAAAGGATGCCATGAATTTGTTGGGAGAAAGCAGACTACATGCCTGCAATAACAAAGGACATAAGGAGATCACTATAAAAACACTGTCACAGGCTGCTTTGGCAATTTTTGTCTATTCATAATAGCTCTGATGTAGCCCCCTTAAAAACCAGAAAAGATCATCATGATGTAATGCTACCAGTTTCACAAACAATGCCACACTTAGAAAAATACCTGAAGGTCTGGATAGGCAAACAGAATGTTTTCATTATACTCATCTAAAGAGCAAGATAAACTCCACAGCAGCAGAAAATGAATTCACATTAACTTATTGGCAATGAAGCTACCTCTTACTAACCCAAAATTAGCTGGAGCTCGAGCTCTATGAAAAGGTAGCACATCATACACAAGTACTTGCTAGCACACACAGAGTTAACCTCTGTGCACTGCCCTTTTAAACAGAACTGGTTTTGAGATGTATTTGTTTAAACAAGTTAACAGAAATGTCAGAGGCCATTT
The DNA here is from genome assembly GCA_032466535.1 of Forpus xanthops. Taxonomy (NCBI): domain Eukaryota; kingdom Metazoa; phylum Chordata; class Aves; order Psittaciformes; family Psittacidae; genus Forpus; species Forpus xanthops. The sequence continues at coordinate 45,945 of JASSUY010000435.1, read as the reverse complement.
CACTGACTGCACATGATGACAGCCGCCTTCCTCCTCTATCAGCAGAGAACAATTACACACTGGGAAACAAGGGCTTACTAATGTTGAGTCAGAGCAGGAAAATCTGTCCAGAAAATCCATGCAAATGGAAGAAAGAAAAGAAGAAAGAAAGGACAGACTTTGCATTCTGTCTTTCTCCTCTCTTCCCTCAATGTTATGACCTCTTACTCTGGACTGAAATGCCTCATGGAAGAATTTGGCGCATTGACAGCCTCATCTGTTCCCACAACTCCCACATGGGTAGTGGTAGTAAATAGGATGTCTGGATAAATCCTAGTTAAGGTTAATGACTTCTTGTTATCTCAAGGCAGGAAACTGTTTTCCGAGGAGCATCAGGAAACAGCATGTCCTTCCAGGGATGGGCTTGTGCATAAAGCACAACAGCTCTTAGATCTACTCCAAGATGAGAGCTCTGGACTTTCTATGACCACATGGACAAGCTGTGCTTACAACTACAAGTCTGACAGCAGGGAACACCTTCATGAGGGACCCAGGGCCAAAGTGCTTGTTAATTGCTGGGCACAATCAGGGCCTGCAGAGAATTCAATTTTATTTGACTGAAGGAGCCATGTCTTCCATGTTTAACTAAATACTCACTAGTAACTGTGCACACACAGGAACTTCCAACACCTAAACCAGCTGGCAAGATCAGCTGTGAAACATCAAGTTCTCTCCCAGGTACACCCTTCCTCGCTGCCTCTCCTCTAGAAACAGAAACCGTAAGAGAAATCCGGTTATCCCCTGCTTCTCTTTGGAGTTGATTTCCACCTACAAAGTTTATTTGATTTCCACTTGTGACCATGACACAGCAAAAGGCTCCAAAGTCAGTGCCTTTGCTTTGCCATCCTTTCCCTGAGGGATCCATTGCCTGTTGGAAAGGATGTGCAGCACCTCTCCATCTTTTAAATGGACAAGTCATTCTGAAACCACCACCATCATCCTAACCCTATCTAGTTTTTAAGAGCAAGATTTACTCAAGACAAACTAACAAAAGGACCACCAATTCTATGATTTCTGATCATGCATTTAACTTTTTATATCCAGGAGAGGATAAAACCCAGGTGAGATGCAATGAGTTATTCTGGTATAATTCAGAAGATAACCATAAATAAGTCAATACTCCCACCTCTTCTAAGAAGATCAGTCCTCCTCTACCTTCCTCTCCATCAAGCAAAGATGTCATGCACAAATCACTCCTAAAGTCAGGAGATATCAGTTCTTTCTCATTAAGAAAAGTCTACTGTGTTAGAAAAGCTACAGAATTCAATGGAAGTTGCAGTCCCATTTTGCAGACAGACCCGTTGATGTTTAGATGAGCACTATAAAACCTAGCCCTGATGTGCACAAAGAGCCCTGGAGTGACAGCCTGTGAAGGCAGTGCTGCATAGCCCTTGATGATTGAGTGCCCTGGGCAGGGCTGGGCCTCCTGGATTGGGGTCTAACCCTAACCCTGCCATGGTAACAGACAAGGAAGGCTCCCATCCAACTCACACACTTGGGGTTCTTCCATTGTGCTAAAATGGTCATGCAATAAAATGTATCCACTTAACTCTCCCGTGAGGACCGGTTCTGCTTTTAACATCCTCTCCCTGGTCTCACCTCCCTCACAGGCTCTTGTGCCAATTAATTAGTTAATGTTTGCTGGTGCTTTGAAGATGAAGAGTGTTAAGTACTCAGCACTGAGCACGATCATTACAAAGGTACTGCAGGCTCTGGCAAGGCATTTCAGGCAGGCAAGTGTTACACTATGGTGGCTTTATCCTTTTGCCTCAGAACTACCATCACCTGCAGCATGTTTCAGTTACTCAGAAACACATGGCATGTCTTGTCTTAAAGCTTAATTATGAAACAACTCCTAGTCCATGCTGCGCTGCCTGGCAGAGCAGAAAGGCCAGCCCTGGTTCACGCTGCACAAAACAGCACTGTGACAGACCAAACAGCAAACCGCCTCCCGACAGAGGGGACAATTCCCATGATGTCCCCCAGCAGTTGGGTGAGGGGATCCCGTGCAGCGAACAGCCAGGATGCAGCAGAAGATAGAGACCAAAAATAGTCAGCAGAAACAAGTTACAGGAAAACTCAAGACCAGGAAGTGCAGCAGCAGGAGCCAGAAGTGAGGGGGAGCATCCTGGCCCTGGGCTCCAGCCAGCTGCCTGCAGCCTTGCAAAGACACGTTACCTTCCTTAATCCCTCCTGGAAAATGCCACTCCTGGGTCTTCATCTGAGTCAGCTCAGTTCCCAGTTCAGCATCCTGCTGTGCCAAAGACAGGTTTGCACCACGGCCAGGAACTGAAGGGTGCAGATGCTTGTTCCCTGCTGCCATGAGAAACCCAAGGGATGACTGGAGGTGATCCTGTGCACCTGCAGCCACTTGATTCATCAGTCAGGCCCCAGGAGTGGTGCTGAGCAGGGGGGACATATGCTGGACATGGCTGCAGTAGCAGCAAGCCTTATTCCTGGCAGCACAAGACACGGGTGAGGCAATAGAATGCCAATAGTCCTCTGCCTTCCAGATCCATACCTTTGTTCATTTAATATATGAAACAGCAAAACAGGGTATTTGCTATTTCCTCAGTAATCAGGGAAACCCATTAAACCAGCTTTCTTCTCCCTGCCAGTGCAAGACTGTTATCTGTTGGTGTTTTATACAGTCAATCCCTCTTTCCTATGTATTTTCTTTAAACTTACTCTCCTAAGAATATTACAGTTGCTGTTCTTTATGCACAGCATACATCCCAGAACAAAACAAGCTGGTAATCAAGACAGTAAATAGGTACATCTGCCACCCCATGTATACTGAAATGAGTTAGGAAGTTTTTCTCAGCACCATGGTACCACCAAGATCCCTGAAGCACTGAGCTGCTTTTCCCCAGCCTGAGCACCAGCCACCTTGCAGCAGAGGCTCACATTGGAACCCTGCTGAACCAGTGACAGCACAAGCAAGGGGAAATTTATTAACAGATGAATTCCTGCTGTTACAAACCACTTCCACTGTGCTTACAGGGTTTTAAAGGTTCAGGGCAGGGTAAGCAATCTCCTTTTACCCCCGAGAGTGCAATTGAAGGCTTGATTTCCATGATTGCTGAGCTCTCACCGCAGCTCCCATTAGCTGTGGCAGAACCTGTGGGTGTTCAGCTCTTCTGAAACACAACAGCTTGATGTGTGGAGGGGGGAGAAGCACCTTCACTCTGACTGAAGGCTCAAGATGCACCCAGTAAGTTTCCACTCCTGATGTGAGAGGCAAGTGCAAGTACATGCCTGAGGAAGCCTGCTACACACTGTGTCCATGGGCTTTGAGCATGGGGCTGCCCTGAACAGGGATGGCAATAGGCTGTGCCAACAAGAAAGGCTTGACTGCAGCTCCTGCTCTGTTACCTGCAGTTAAAGGCAGCTAGAGTGGGGATAGCAGGCCAGGTCTGGGTACTCTGGACATGTCTGATCACAGCCTTAGCCTGCACCAATCCAGAAAACCAACAAGCTGATGTGCTCATGTAGGTCTGGACTTCTTGAAGCTCTACATTAGCAGCAATCTCAGCCCTAAATTTCATTGGCAAGAGGAAGGTTTGATAGACATCTGCCCTCAGAAAGTGCTTTAGAGAGACAGCAAATTCTTCAAAGTAATTCTCCCACATCACCTACAGTTCCTCCCTTCTTATCTAAATGTGATATTAGCAACCCAGCTATTGATGCTTCCCAGGGATTTCACTGTTTGCAAGAAGTTACTGTTTGCTGCAGCTGGCAGACAGTGCTGGATAAGGTCTTCTGGGATCAGACTCCAGGCTGCTTTATGGCTTGACATTAGAAGGCAATCACATGAAAATCAGTCATCTTGTACATGACCAGATAAATGCAGTCATCAAGCACAAAGTTGAAAGCTCTTCAGTAAGGAGCAGGGCCTCTTGGGTTGTTTTTTTTTCAAATGCTGAAATGAACTATTAAGTCAAAACCAAATCATGAAGCACTTACTCAATCTCCAGTGTTTGCCAGACACACAGAGGCTTCTGTGGGAGGTCTGTTTAACAAGGCTATGTTCAGCTATCCACCTGGAGTTGAAGAAGGGCAAAAAAAGAGAAATAAGGTGGATGTTGTCTCAGTATAATCTGGTCCCACCACATGGCGCCGGCTGAGCCGGGATAAAGTTTCCAGAGCTTGGCAGCTGTTTGGGGAGTGGCTGCAGCCACCTAATGAACACCATGATACACAACTACAAGAGAAAGATCAGAAACCCAGGTCACAGAAAAGAGTGCAGGAAGTTTGGTACAAAGATGAGCGATGAAGTTACATGAAGCTTATGTCAAACATGATGTGCAATAGAGAAATTCTCTTTCTGGGTGAGGGCAAGTCAGTTGGTCCCTGTTACAGGGCACTCCTCCATCATGCTGACAATCACAGGGTGATGCATATTCAGATGCACTGGTTGAAGACCCCAGGGATCCCAGGCTAGAACACAGCTCAAAGCACACTCTGTATGCTTACTTCTTCCACATCATTGCAAATACATTCAGCAAAGGAAAGAGATGTTATCCATCTCTTCCAGGACTGCTGTGGTCACAGAGAAGCTGAAAATCAACACACTGATGACATAAATTCAAGCAGGATCAATTCTTTGCTCTTTACATAGCCCAAACACTAATGAGGAGAAAGGTGAAAGTTTCATCTCACTGCTGGTAGAAGTAAAAGTGCCCTCGACCCAGGCCTTTTGGCTGTCAGATGTTTCAGAACTAAATATAGTCATACCCTAAATATATCCCATGTACTGTCTGCACAGAGTAAATGAAGACATGGACCAGCTAGACAGATTTATTCTGGTATTGGTGCCATGCGTAGGATAAACAGTACATGCTTATCCCAAACTGCTACGCTGCTGTAAAGGTTGCAATGCTGCAGAAACTTCATTTCCGAATCAGCTGTAGAGAAAAAAGAATTGGAGCACAAGGTTGCTGAAGTTTAGCAAGAACAGCGTAAATGGCACAAAGGAGATAACCTGAGCTCAGGTTACCAGATAGGAAAAAGGATGGATAAAGAGTCCCTGCATGAACGCTGGCTTCCCCTTGGAAAATAAGGCAAGCATAGCTCCCTCCTGACCGTTCTGGAGGGCACTTCCCAATACGCAAGCAGAAACGCTTGTGGAGCAGCACACCCCCACACTGCTGACCCTGGGAGCCAGCCTCCCTTCCTCCAGGGAGGGTCAGCAGACAAATCAAACACCAACCGCTTCCCAGCAAGACGCTCACATACCAGGAACCTCTTGGTCAAGGGAGCAGCACATTAACCTCGGAGCTTTTCCCACAGAAGCTGGGATCGTGGGCTGGTGAAAGCCAGGTCCTTTTCCTTTCTGTGCTTTCAATTCCTGCAAACTCTACCCGCTTTATTACAGAAATCGGAGCGGGCTGTTCCAGGGGAAGCACATACTCAGCAGTGCACTGAGCTTTGCTCCTATGAAGCGAAAGAGCAAAACCAAATCAAAGAAACTCATTACAGAAGGCTGTGCTTTGCCTATGTACAGATATTATATACTTTGGAAGATGTCAAAGTAAATTGGTGTGGAAAACAATTGAGAAATAACATAATAATGTTATCATTTTTGTCTGAATCCTCAAAGTCTTGTGCACTGTTTCATTTCCTAAAGTAAGGAAAAACAAACTAGAAAACCCCCACCGCAACCGAAACAAGAGCTGATGAGTGAGGCTTCTCCAAAGGAACCCGCAACACTGACTAGCCTGTGTGAACACTGCACTGGTTGCTGCCATGACTTGCACATACAAGGACTTTAAACCTGATTGCTACTGTAATGATGAATCATTGTGTAAGTGGAGTCTTGCAACCAAAGTATCATTTGCAAAGGGATCACCCTCTACTGGTTTTCAGTTCCCTGTTAATTTTTTCACTGTTGCAGCTTTAATTCCACAGGGAATGACCATAAACACCCCTAAGGTAATGACCTAGCTAAACGGGACTGTATTTATAGCATTATTATTTCCCCTTTAGTACATTTTGGAGCACAGGGAGAGCCATCAGGCCGCTTGAGGATTGTATCCCAACATATCCACTATAAATATTTATCCAACTGACTTAATTTTAGCTTTACCTAGGTCTTTTGGGGACACACAGAGGGCCTTAGCCTGAGAAACCAGAGAAGCAATGCAACGTGACCTTCTCATGTTCTAGCCAGTTTCCCCTTACTATTGCTGGGTTCAGTTACCTGTGCGTAACCCATCTGGTATGGCCTCACAGTGTCACTGCTTTTCTCAGAATGAGTGCCAGGACTCACAGCGCTGGATGGATGCTGCATCTATTGCTGGAGTTAATGATGGAAAAGGCAGCAGATTTCATCTTATTTTCTTGCCACATGAGACCCTTTGCCATGACAATGAAAAGACTAGCACTGTCCAAATTAGTGCCAGTTCCTTTCTGCCTGTACAGAACGTTCTCATGAGGGAAAGATTCATTCAGCTACTAAAATGAAACAAAAATAACTCCCTGGTCAGAGGAACATCTTGGAAGTGAATTGAAAGTAGAACAACGTCACTCCTGGAGAGTGTCTTTGGGTGTCTGCAGTGAGAACTGCCTACGTGCTTCACACCTTGCCCTGTAAACTACAGTCTTGCAAGCAGCTCCCTTCTCCAGCACTGTTTCTCAACAGCTCCTGCTCAGGAGTCCCCAGGCCAGCTCACCTGGCACATCCCTGCAGCAGGAAGGTTTGTGGGAAGGCAGCCCAGGTTCTAGCACCGTCCTTCCCCAAACAGCCCCAGGGCAGCAGGTATTTTACCCACCATAGCACATCCATTACTGGCACAGTGTGCTGGCTCAGCAACATGCATCATGATTTGTCCCAAACGTTTGCAGGCAGTCCTTGGGTCTGTCTGAGCCACTCTATAACGTAAAGGCTGTGTGAGAAAACAGCAGAATCCCTGCTGCAACTGCTGCCCTCACACCACACATGCTGCTGCCCTCAGAGAGGGAGACCTGGCACTGCAGGCTGGGACAAGACTGCATTGCAAAGGGGGAAGTTCAACAACAGCTCCAAAGCACCACCAGAGGAAGCATGGCATCAGCTCCAGCCTTGATGAGCCCCCACGGTGCCCATCTAAGCTTTCCTGCCTCATTCACCACTCTCAAGCATAGAGTGGTATCGCAGCTGGCTTTTAGAGGGGTTTCCCCAGCTGTAGCATGGCCAACACAGTACCGTTGCCCTGAGGATGCTGTGGTTGTCCAGCATGGTCTCAGCTATTAATAACAAATTGATCCTAACTGATTAACTTGCATGCTTGCCATGTGACAGATGTTTAAGCATCACTTCAGTGGCAGGAGGAAAGATCAAGAAAGATTCTGATTAACTGCAAAAGTAAGCAGTATTTAAAGAGCCTCAGATCTGCATCCCTGAGCATCATCGCAGAACAACCACAGGCTGGAGGGAAAACAGGGAAGCCAAATGAACTGAATCACTCAGGTTTGGCCATTACAGGCAATTACTTTCAGCAGCAAATGCAAACACATAAAGGAGCCTTTGCCAAAGATATAGCGCCTGCTCTTGACCCCCTCCCTGGTCTCAGGGTGGAGGCAGATTCCTCAGACACTCACTTGGGAGGCAGTTGACCCTCTCTGCTGCTACCCAATGTTATCAGCTGCTGAGGGACACAACTCACAAGTGAAGCCTACTTCCAAACTCATGATTTCAGTGCTCCGTTTTACTCTGCAGCCCCACAGGCAGGTCTGTCAGCAAAGAGGCTGTCGGAGCAGGAAGAGTTTCATCGAGTGGCTTTGGTTTGTTTTGTCAAAAGGCTTTGTTGCTAAAGAAAGCATGGCTCTGGGCTGCACCTTGGGGCACATCTTGGTACATGAAATCCTCTCACAGGCTGCAGTTCTCCCTTGCTCTCCCTAAACACACCAATGCATTAAGAGCAGGATGAATCCCACCATATTGAGAGCTAAGAAGCATGTGGTGGGTGGTGGTTATAGGCACTGAGGTAGCATTTGAAGTCATATAGCTCTTGGCTTATGGCTTTTAAATGCTTTCTTCTTCAAACAGGTTGCTGAATTCTGGGCACACAATATGGTGTGAGCAGCACAAACTGCCACAGACACTCTCACTGTGAGGTCCATCTCCCACAAGATCCACCTCGGGATGATGAATCACCAAGCAGAAAAAAATCCTGATGGATTCTGCAGCAAGGTGGAGTTCACCCCACTTGGGCACAGAAGAGGCTGACAGCTCCTTCTCACCTCACACCAAGCTGCCCCTAGGGCTGCCAGTGACAGAACTCTCCATGGGGCTTCACTAACCAAGGAACAGATCTAGGTCTTTATATTAATGCTATTAGAACCCAGAAGGATAAGACCAGGTTTGTGTTTGAGGGCAGACCTGTGCGGCACAGAGTCCCACGCACAGCTGCATCACCTCCAGGAGAGGTTCCCTCAGTTCCAGGAGCAGGGATGAGAACCCGAGAACACTGCCACCAAAGCTCCCACACCGTGGAACTGCACGCACTGCAGGAGCAGCCCTGTCCTTCACGCAGCTTCACACTAACCACCACACCAGCAGCACGGTGCTGACCCCTGGCAGCCCTCCCAAGCCAGGCACTGAAGTAGAGCCTTGAGGACACAGCACATCCCGGGCCCCTTCAAGGGAAGCCTCCTCTCCCCTCCTCTTCCATGTGAAAGAGGTGACCATGGGAAAGAACAGCATTATGGGAGGTGGTCCCATCAGTGGTGCCTTCTAAGCTGCACACCAATGGCACCATCCTAGAGCACGGCCATGATCACAGCTTCACATCGTCTACTCACCACAGCCTTTATTCACAGATCTAAGGCGACCACGTCTCCTTAATGACCATTTCAAAAGGATGCAAGTGTGAGTGTATCTAAAATACCATAGACACCAACATTTCCAGGAGGCATCTCAATGCCAAGGAAACAGTGCTGGGCTGGCAGAACAGGGGTTAACCAGCTGATTTGGCCACTCACCATCCCAGGTGCTGGGTTAAAATACTCCAGAAGCTGCTCAGAGAAGCTGTAGAGCTTGAGGGACAAGGTAGCGCACCACAGGCAAGGACAGGTGTGGGGGCTGCAGGATGCTTATGGAGAACAGCCTGCCAACCCTTGGTTTGTGATGAAACCACATCTGCAATGCAAATTGACCATGCACAGGCAAGTTATCATCCTGGAGAGACTGGCAGGCTGCATCTTCTGTCACTTCTTCTGAAGGAGAAGCTGAGATTTTGACCTTGGGTGGTCATGACCCTTGATGGCCCAGCAGCCAGGGGAGGGATGAAACCAAATGAATTCAACACAGATTCCTATGGGAAAAAAAACAAATTCCAGAGGTCGCCTTGGCATTCCCAACATACCCATCCCTGCTGCTGCCCACCTTCACCAAGATCAACACCCAAGCCACCCACCAGCATCAGAATGTGTTTTGATGCCCAGCAAACTGCCTCCAGCACTGGGGAAGAGAAAAGGCTGCTCCCATGGGAAGACTGCATCAAACTGGGCAGCTGACAGGGACAACCACAGGTGGAAGATAACAAAAGATCTTTCTGAGGTACAGTTTTACACAGCGCCCTCAGTATCTGATATATAATCCATTTATCAGTGTCATAAACGGTTTATACTCACCTAATCAACCTAAGTATTAAGTAACTTACCTGACCCAGCAAACAGGAAAAAACACAAACCGCACAAGCCCTGACACAAGCATAAATGTGTCACATCCGGCAGCAAACTTTATGTAGAAAACCATGAGACACGCAATGTCTTCACCCAAACAAAAGACCTGCCACACACTCCGAACCTCAACTGCCTGCTTTCTACAGCTGCTGTGGTAAGGGGCAAGAACACACAACTGCAGTGCTTGAGGGCTCATTAGAGTGGTCTGTTGGTGGCAGAGCTGTGTGAGCCCTGTGCTGCAGCACATGCAGACACCTGAACCACCAGTGAACACATTGGCTTCTGCTGGAGGTCACCCCAGGGCCCTGCCACCCCTGGGTTGTGCAAGCCCAGCTCTGGGCACAACCAGACACGTTACCTGAAGGCACCACGTTTAGTGACCCCTTCCACTGGCTCTGGCGGCCAAAGTGAATGGTAACATCTCTGACATGCACAGGGGCTTTCCATGGTATCACCACTTACAAAGCTCCAACCGGAATTGTTTTAGCAGCACTTCAAGCCTTTACCAACCATCTGGGCTCTCATGTCCTCCCCTGTACCACCTGTGAGGAGCACGGGAAACCTTTGTACCTGCACCAAAGGGCAGTGAAGCAGAAAAGCCCCCTCAGCAGAACTGCTGCACACAAGTGCACCAACCATCAAGTGGTCAAACACATTATGTGATAAGGAACAGCAACAGTCACTGAATAATTTATGTGATAAACTGTTTCTGCAGCATCTGATCAGCTCCGCTGGCTACCATTAATTCTGCTGAATCAACAGCTCCTATCAGAGCATATGCTCTGGTGAGAACCAGCAACACCGTGACAGGTCAGGAAAGACATTTACTAAATTAAATGTGCACGCTACTTGCTCTGCTGTGTCCTAATGCGGTACATACATGGAAATCCAAGCAGCTAAATGCATGCTTTTGCTGAAGTGGCTGTCTGAGCATACACAATCTGTCCCTTCAAGGTTTTTCCATTAGCATGCCCATGTGTAGAGCTATAAATCAAACTGAAAGAGAACAGAGCAGGCTAGCAGAAGAGCAAGAGAAAGAAGATACACTGCAGGCTGGTTTGCAAAAGGTGGTGATTAACTATTATCAGTTAAAAGCAGCTGCAGATAGAGTGGTTCTGCACCTCAGCAGTCAGCAACAGAGGGCTGGGGAAGTGGAAGGAGCTCGGAGAGAAATGTTGAGCTGCTCTTGAAAACAGAAACAGACATGATGGTTTTTGAGATTAAAACCACTGCTAAATACACACTTGGATTCAGAATTCACTACAAGCAGAAAGAAACCAACAGCATTGACTTCTGTAGGGAAGCAGGACCCAAAGCAAAGGAGAGGAATGCAACAGTGAAGCACAGAAGTGCCCTGACAAGACATGGGTCTGCACAGCTGCCCCGGTACCTCCTGAGGCTGCTCAAAGGGATGGTGCACACAACTGCCTGCTCACATCCAGCACAGGAATGGCATTTACAGGAGCATCCTTCCACTGCAGAAAGTAGTGCCTGGGGTTAGCTTGGGGGAAATTAGAATCATAGAATAGCTAGGGTTGGAAAGGACCTTAAGATCATCTAGTTCCAACCTCCCAAGGCTATGTCCAACCTGGCCTTGAACTATGCCAGTGATGGAGCATTCACAACTTCCCTGGGCAACCCATTCCACTGCTTCACCACCCTTACAGGAAAGAATTTCTTCCTCAGATCCAATCTAAATTTCCCCTGTTTAAGTTTGAACCCATTACCC
>JASSUY010000435.1:0-32513 GCA_032466535.1 Forpus xanthops | reverse complement strand
TGGTTAAACTTCATGAGGTTGGCATCAGCCCACCTCACAAGCGTGTCAAGGTCCCTCTGGATGGCATTCCTTCCCTCAAAAATGTTGAGAAAAAAGCTCAAAAGCTATACTGAGAAAAAAGCTCAAAAAGCGCCTATGAAAAGAGCAGCTTGCCCTTGCCTGTTAGGAATAGAGAATGGACTGATTGAAGCTGCAGCAAAAACTGAGCTGAGACACAGAGACCTTTGGGAAACTGGAGACATGTATGTAGCACAATCATCACTGGGAATTTATAGGTTAAAATTCATCAGGAAGGCTTATGCCAAGTTTATCCTCTCTCAGAGAATGGAGGTCCACCTCCAAACCTAAATAGGTTTAAGTTTGATGAGTCTAAACCCACTGGTGTTTTCATGCTGAGCCACCCAAGGACCAAAGCACTCTGTATTCTGTGGAGCAGGGCTTTGGCATTAGAGATTCGCTATTCTGTATGTGTCAACAAACATTTCCCCACTTTCTAAACATTTTGGTAAACTCTTTATAGGTTTTGTAAGCTATGCTCCCACCCATCCAACACCAGGCCCCCCTGCCACGTCACACCACAGCCCTCATGGTGGCTTCACACACAGGCTAAACCCCAATGCTACCAACAGCCACACACTCATAGGATCTTTCCCACAGACTGATACCTTGGAGCAGGGCAACACTGCACCTTGTCTGAAAAACACTCTGCAGACCCCAACTTGTGCAACGGCCAAACAATTCCTATGTAGAAAAGCACAGCCTTGCCTTGCAAGAGCAGAAATACATCAGAAAGCTCAGCTGTCCAGATAGAATGACAAATGACTAACCAGGGAGGACACGCTGGTCACAGGTCCACAGGGGACAGTGGGCATGAGGAGTGTCCACATGAATACCCAGCACAGCAGCTTGGTCAGACTGGAGGTGGGAAGTACCTCTGTGTTGCTGTGAATCCAAATGACTTCTCAGCCTAAATCACACTGGTATGTGTCATCAATGTTGTTTTTTTTTAATGCAAGTGTTCAGTTTATTTTACAGTCTGTTTTGTTACCAGCTTTAAAATACATATATTTATACGGTTTAGAAAGAACCATCTGCAATCACGTCCTGACAAACACATCCTTCTGGCAGCAACTCATGTACTTCTGAGTAATTAGTGTGTGTTTATAGAAAGGCAGGGCATGCTTGGGTTTTCTCATTTGTGAGCCCACTCTTCATTAATTACCACAGTTCCCAAATGCCTTCCTACCTCCCTCAAACTTACAGCTGCAACGAGCCCCTGTGTACAAGGCCAAGCCATGATACAGGCTACAATGTGTGTGACCTGTGCCATGGTTCGTGGCCCTGCACCGCTCGTGGACAGGCAGTGCCTGAAAGCACTGCAGGTTCAGACAGCCACGGCTTCATCCAACAAAACCCCTCTGCCAGGTTAAACACCTGCCAAGAGTTCTGCCACTCCTCTGCTTCCAAAAGCATGTGGGATCTTTTCCCCATCCATTTCAGGCTTCCTTTCATTTTAAAGCTCTCAGGTTTTTGAAACCCTTACAGAACGTGATGTAAGAAACATCTAAAAGCCAGACCCCAAAGGCTTCCAAAAGCCAATTTGCCTAAAAACTCTAATAACTTCTGAAAGCCGTGCAGTCTTTAAATTACACCATCACAGACTACTGAAAAAGTGTGTTTGCTCCAAGTTCATCCCCATGAGCAATGCATCTGCCTTAACCTGTTTCCAGAGAGCCCCAGCTCAATTGTGACACCTTCTCTTCTTAACTGTGTCAAAGAGTTTGAGATCTCACTTCTAGTGCTCTGCCAATAGTAGCTGATCCAGCAGCGCACCTTGGACAGTGTTGTGCAACAACAAAAACCTGTCTGGCCTAGGAAGGTCCGGAGAGATTTAATGAGATGTTGTGAAAGGAAGGCAAAGAAAATACAATCAAACCCAGGGATAAAGAAAGGCTTGAAAGGAGTTTATGAAACACATCTCAAAATAGTTTCTTCCCTTAAATCCTTCCAGCTTATCTGGGAATTGTTCTTCCCATTCAGCCAAGTGTATTTCAGATACAAACAACTGGCATACCCAGTGCTACATATAGAACCCAACTGAACTGTCCCCAGCATCCAGCCTGGCACGCTCAACCTTTTCTAACTTGCAGCCTCAGTATTTAACAGCAGTATCAACTCTTCCGCACACCCAACATCAGCCTACTCCCAACTGTCCAGCTTTTCTGAGTTACCTGGAGTGGATCCCTTGCAAATAAGTTCAGAGGCAGAAATGAGATTTAAAAATGCAGTTCTACACAGCTATGTGACTTACGCAGAGGTGTAAGCATTTCTACTGAACATACTGCAATCACAGTGCATTACACATTGCTATAATTCACATGACATCAATCCAGAATTGCCTTTAACAAATGTCACTGTCATGTGTATTAAGGACATTCAAGGACTTGGAAAAGCTCAGATAATCCTGCTTACTCAAAAACTTTGCCAGTAAAATGGCAAAAACCTCTGCCAGAGCAGAGGTTGGAAATAACTGAAGAAAGTGGCAGCCCTGATGTCCAATGAAATGCCAAACTACAAATTCCTCAACCTGGCAGGGCAGCATTCGCAGATTAAGTTTTCATGCTATGGAAGGACTAAACCTTAAGACAGACAACCACATACATGGTGCTACCTACTACATACAGTTACTCCAGGTTTAGTGTTTGAGAAAGCCTGAGTGCCAGAATAATCCTATTTAGTTCTGAGAGATCAAATGGGATTTGTAAAAGGGTAATATAGCCACAGATTAGTGAAAAGTTCTGCTTCAGTGTGGTCACTTTGCAGTCATGTTCCAAAAGCATTTTCATCTGTAGATATTAGGAAAGTTTCTGACCATGTCCAGAGACATTAGAATTACACAGAAAATATATATTTATAAACATGAATATATAAAACCCCCTGGGAATGGTACTCATAAAACACCAGTCCCCTCTTATCTACCCCTGAAGCAAATTTTGACTCACTGATACAGGAAGGTTCACCCACAGCCATACTACCAACAAAGGGAACACATCAACAGAGCGCAGTATATTTTTCTTAGTAAAGAAAAGCCCATCGATGTTCTCTAATAATCAACTTTTCTAAACAAGGTTTTCTTCAGAAGGAAAAGTGTTTAAAGATAGCGTTAAAATATCAGTTGTTTAGGCAAAGTCCACGGCGATATTATCCACTACTAACAGGTAGTGAATCTGAAACGATATACTGATGCAAGCATCTTCAGCCCACACACAGCTGTAGAGTGGTCCCCTCATCCCAGCCTACACCTTCTTCAAGGGGGATAGTGATCTCCACTGGTGACCAGCAACAGGACACGGGGAAATGGAATGAAGATGCACCTGGGGAAGTTCAGGTTGGAAATTAGGAAGAGGTTCTTCACTGAGAGGGTGAAGTGGCTGTGGCACCAAGCCTGGCAGAGCTCAAGGAGCATCTGGACGATGCTCTTAAGAGATATGGTTTAGTTTTAGGTAGTTGCGCGAGGAGCAGGGACTTGCATTCGATGATCCTTATGGGTCCCGTCCAACTTGAGCTATTCTATATGTCTAACCCCATCTGCAATCACAGCATTCACCAGTTCTGAAGAGTTTCCCAAAGCTCATTGTTGATGAGGTCCTTAACAATAGCTTACATATAAAACTTCCCAGTCTTTAATTCTGTGTTCTGCCACTACCATGAAAATACTACTCACCTCACAACAGAAAAGCCTCCACCCAATACAATTGTGAATGAACAGCTTTCCAAAGGAAAATGCAATAGACTGACCATGGGAAAACACAGCTCCAAACACTGAGCTGACTGCAGCATCAAACCCCCACCATCAGCTGAAGGGCAGGAAGGGACCCTTCTGAAGGAGCTTTCTACCACATTCTATTTAAAAAAGAAAAAAAAAAACAAACAGAAAATCAGCCACCTGCCAGCAGAGATCCTGGGAAAACATTACCTAAATGGTTACAGCAGACACAAACCTTATTATCATCCAGACAAGCACCATAAATAACCTAAATAGATGCACAGATGTTACCTCTGTGATACGAACAGGGGCAGTCAGAGCTGCAGAAAGCTCTGGATCTCTATCAGCCAATGTAGGCCAACTCCTGTTATCCTTGAATATTAATTCCCCTGCCCTCTGATTTTTTCATCCCATTGTAATTAAGTATTAAACTCAGACATGCATATTTTACTTTTCTATTTACAGTAACATCCTATCCAACATGTCTACAGAGGAAGGGCAGCCAGATCAAGTCAGCTGTCTGCCAAGATAAAAATCAATGTATTGTCTGTGTATCTCACGTTGATTCAGTGGATAGCAATGCCTTAAGGGTACTGTGATCAGCTGAACTTTAAAGAACCTCATAGAAGCTGACTGGGTGGCAGAACTCAGTACCTGGTAGGACACTGCATTCCTCTCTCCGGGCTCTGATGGACCCCATTCAAGACCTGCCCATATACCCTGCATTGCTGCTCGCAGCTTTATTCTGTAAATAGCTGGAGAAGTTTCAGGACAGACCTGAAATTAATACTGACAGTGACCAGGCACATCCTGCAACTGCACACTTCACTGCGTGCTGAAATGAAGACCAATTTGTCTTGGTAACTTTAGAGAACAGCTAGTAACAAATGCCTGTAATTTCTACTGAAGATATTTATCTTTCTTCCCAAGCATGCTTTATTTGCACATCCTTCTTAAGAGAACTTATTTTCTCAGGGAATCTGATCCCCCCTCTTACCTGAAACAAATGATTCTTCTGTTCCTATAACAATGCCCAGTCACACAGCGACAGGTCAAGGCTGAGTAAGTGTTTCCACTGTTCAACATATTTCTTGCATCTTTTACAAGCCTACCATAAATACTCACCAGGAGCTGTAACAGCCTTAAACAGCCTGATTAGATCAATAGA
This sequence comes from Forpus xanthops, assembly GCA_032466535.1. Lineage (NCBI taxonomy): Eukaryota > Metazoa > Chordata > Aves > Psittaciformes > Psittacidae > Forpus > Forpus xanthops. The sequence goes on along the minus strand of JASSUY010000435.1, from coordinate 27,579 downwards.
TTTTTTTCCTTTTTCACATTCTAGACTGTGTGCCTGCATTTCTTTGAGTTAAGGATTCTGGAAGCTGACTGTTTCAGCTCTACAATACTTCAGCCTGCCCTGACTATCCTTCCCCATAAGCCCATACACTTCTGCAAGTGTCAATCCTCCTTAAAAACCACAGGTCTGTCAAGTCAACTTGTGGACTTGAAGGTTGATCCCTTCTAAATTGCTTTCCGTTCATTGTTACAGAAGATCACTGCAATGTCCATCTTGGGTGTATCAGACCATTTATACATAGCTGGACTGTTACAAAATTTGCATGCTTTCCTGGAAGTTCAGCTCTCTTTTCCAAATGCAGGAGGTTGCTACAGGATTAAATGTCTTTACTGTAGGTACTGCAAGAGTTTGATCTCTATCTTATGTTCTCCCACTAGGTTGATCTAATTGTTCTTAGTTCCAAAATAAAAACACATTCTACCCATTTTCAGAAGACTGATTTAAGAATCCAAACATACTTGGGCCCAAATTTGCATTTACATTAGACTACAGCTATGCTCAATAACACACTGGTGTAAGTTCCAGGAAGAGGAACACCATCTACATCCCAAGGCAATTCACAGAACTGTTGGAAAGGGCAACAGGCAAACATTTTTAGTCAGTAAGCTAACACTCCACTATTTCTGTCCTTGTTATTTAAGCCTCTTGTTTCATCATGAGACACGAAGCTGTAAGCAATCACCAATGCTTCTCAAAACGACAGTAGATATTTTGCACTTTTTTTTTCCCGAAGGAAGAATATTCTCATTTCCTCTCCTGATCATCAGAAACACCAGGATCGAGAGGAACAACATAGAAAATTCGGTCCAAAAGACACAGTACTGATCTGTCATACATAGTGTGACAAGGTGGGTACGGAAAAGGGTAATAACTAAAGTAGTGTTAATGTTAATATAGACACCTGAATGGAAGGGCTCGCAACTGCTGTTACCAAAACCCTAATGTTTATCTCCTTTATATGTTGAAAATGAGAGTGCTCCTTCAGTATCCATGTATGTTTTCCAAAAATGGATTTATCATAAGAGCAGTAAGGAATCTTACTGTAAGAACCTGTCCTGTACAGAATGTTTATCATGTATCTTTACACGTCATGAAAAGAAAACCTCAGAAAAATGCCAAATTACTGGGTTAAAATTAGCACCTCAACTCCACAGTTACATACTGAAGGAGCTTGCAAGGAACAGGAAAAACATGAAACGATATGAGATATAACCTGACTCAGTCAAGGATATAAAGAAGAGGGTATGGTAGTTAATACTTCCACTGTTTTATAAGATTTTATTTATCTTTAATTTACAAATAAAAAATACAACATTGATATGATTTCATGACTAACAATAACTGCATGAATGCAACTGCTCCCCAGTGAATTTCAACATCACCCAGAGACATGAAGTTACGTTTGTTGGTAAATTGGCACCACCACCTCTTGTTTCTTCAAGACTAAGCCTTAATGGAAAAACACCACTTTCTGAAGTTAAGCTTCCACATTAATAACTGACTTTTTCCAAGTATCAACCCATAAGCTTCATACAGGCTTTTAAAGCATAAAAATACCCCTTTAAAGCACCACCAAAACCCTGAAGAAACCAAAAGTTTTTTCAAAAGGATTCCTCTCAAAGCAATTATTTAATAAAAAGGCTTTGTGTCAGACAATCAAAGATTTACTGCATTTTCTGTTATTTTTCTCAATTTCTTAGCCTACATAATTCCCCAGAATGCCCGGGAGTTTTAAAGCAATTAAAGACACAAGCTGGTAATCAATATGAGCTCACAGCTCTTCTGCAAGTCTGTCATGTCCAGACAGGTATTAAAAATATCCAGCTCAAGTCAAAGGGCATCACTAGGCAACAGGAGGTATTAGTCACATGCTCTCCAAGAAGCACTTCAAGGCAAGTTACAGGCAAGTTCCTGAGTGTTACAACAGACTACGTATGTTTCACAAGCATCAGACATTACATTTCTCACAGCAAAAATGAGAAGAACATTTATCAGAAATAGATCATCTCAATCATTCCCACTGTTAGGAGGGAACTCTATACACTCAACACCCAGAGAGCTTCATTAGCAGTCTAACACTGCTAAACAAAGGCACTCTGCTAGAATGGGCTGACACCAAGGACCTCCGTGCCTACTGGTGGAGAAATAAGTACCCATGACTTCATAGGAAAGCCACCATCTCATATTTAACATATTCCTCAGGCTGCAGCCTTGCATTAGAGCTGTGCTAAATCTCGCTGCCATATACAGGATCTGTCCTGCTTCCCTTTGCACCTCCTCGAGGCACAGATGACTTTTCAATCTGCCATCTCTGGCAATTACAGTAGAAAACTATTCACTTTGTTCTGTATGGTCAGGATAAGTTTTCAAAGAAAGCCAAGTCAATGTTTATCCTTGCCAAGGAGATCACCCTTCCCTGATTTCCCCATTGTGGTCACACAGACTCCCTGAGCTGGCTCTGATGCTCCCGTGGCAGCAGGGCAGTGAGTCCTGCAGGCATGCCTGGCAGAAGACACAGCTCAGCAGAAAAGACACTTCCTGGCACTTTAGCAAGTTGACTCACTGAGCTGGGCTACCTATCGCCAAACCTGCTGCTAGAAGTGAGGGACTGCATGAGCAGCTGCTCCCTTCAATGGGCATTCCCTGACCCATCGGGTATGCTGAAACACGAAATCAATGCCAAGTTGCATGGTCAGGATGGAGAGAAGTGGATGGCGGAAAATGCTACTAGGTACTAGAAAGAAAACTCCAAATTAACAACTGGAAACCAGGATAAAGTTACAAAATATACTTAAAACTACAAAACTATATAGCCAAGAGCAGCTTTCAGTGACTGTTTCAAGAGAATTTATCCTGCATCCTGCCACTAGCCATAAGAATCCTGTACTCACAGAGCTTAGTATCAGCTCTTCAAAGAAATTTTTCATTGTTGGAAGTTGTTCAAATCATGCCCTTTCTGGAAGCAGCATTCCAACCAGTCAGTATAAGAGTAAACACAGTTCAATCCACATTCTCTTACCTTTGGCTTAATACGTTTAATTTGGGTAAAATTAAACAATTCCAAGTACTTCTCTCATACTAGAGGCTGGGAAAAAGGACAGCAGAAACTGTCTTCAAGCTAAGTAAAACTGTACATTAGACTCACAACTAAGAAAATACTGTGTCTAAAGCTAAGTTCATTCAAGTGACTAATTACACGATGACTCTTAAACCAATTTAAGATGAGAAAACACTTTCTAAAATTCCATGTCTAACGAAGATTGTAAAAGAGCAATTTACAAAGAACAACAGTGTAAAAAAAATACTTCTTTTCATCTTTGTAATCCACAAAAAGCCTAATTTTTGGAAGCTAAAGTGGAGTACTTAGGAAAGATTTAGTCAGCATCAAACCTGTGAAAGTGATTAAAACATCTGCACTCTTAGGAGTGTAGTCAAAATAAAAACAGTCAACACTTAATTGAACTGACATAAAAGGAAACACATTACCAGTGAAATAGCAGTGTGCTTCCATACAGCAAATTTGTTGTTTAAGAAGTATCTGTGAGGTTTTTATTACAATATGCTACATCCATACAGCATGAGTCGCCTTCTACGCAGCTGGTTTCTTCAAGAGAAGGTTACAAATGGAAAGCAGGTAACCTCATGTAAGGAACCAGACTCCCAGCAGAGGTCTGAGCTAAGAGGATTACAGGGTCAAAATTCCAGCAGATGGAGAAAGGTTTTATCTGCACATTAAAGAGGCACAGGAACTCTTAGATAACAATTTAATTATAGAAAAAAAGCCCACAACAGTTTCTCAGGCACTCAAGTTCCTGAGTTGTTTTTCACTTTGTTTTCATACTTGTAAATGTCTACACTGCAGTCAGCTGCTCAGCAGAATACATTAACACAGAGCTCTGTCCTACTGCAGCTAGAACATTTCCTGCACCTTCCAGGCAGGAGAAACTGAGGTACAGTACTTTGATAAGCTATTATCCCAATTAAAGATGACAATCCCAAGATGTCCAGGTTGAAAGCTGCACCTCAAAGAACCAGAGAACGTCACAAGCAAAATGCTGACTATGAGGCACCTGTCTTCTACTGTTTTTAAAATGTCATCAAGCTATTTTTTTCTTTCTGCTGCCTTATTTAAGTCACATCAAACTCCACAAGACTGTGTGTAGCAAAGGTTAAAAAAGCAACAGAGGTAACATCTGAATGCTCTCTCATCAACGACAGAAACTACATATGGGATGTATCATCTTGGAAAAAAAGCACGGAAAAGTTCACATACTTCTTGCAGCCTTTCCCCACTTTACAACTGGAACTGCATCATCAAATAAGGTGTTTAGAAATAGTGTAAAAGCAGCAACGATTCTGTCCAGAACATTCACCTCCAGTGACTTCCCAGCTGAAAAGACCTATTTATAAAACCAAGCAGGAACAACAGGAAACAGCACCATAAGGATTATAAGAGATTATGAGCCACTATTATTAGGATGTATTTTTGCATTATGGTTCAATTCACCTGTTAAAGGAGACTTTCATGTGTGCTGGCAGAAATTTCTTAGTTTCATTTAATAAGTGCTTTTTCTCTGACATTTACATCACCAGCATGTGCCTATTATTATTATTACTGTTAATGCTCAGGCAAGATGCAGATTTTCATTCTGGGCTTCAATGCATGAAAAATAAACGTCTTACGTGTTAACTATTCTAACTGCAGGAACTTCCAGCTTACTCAAACACAGTAAGAAATATTTTTAGGCATCAAAATATAGCAGGATAGTGATGTACTGCCCACAGTCAACAGGAAATAAAAAAAAAACAGAATTGTACTGTACCACTCATACATCCTTCCAACGATTCCATACAAACGGTAAGCTAAATCACCATATCCTTGCCAGACAGACTTATCATTTAAGCATTCTATAAACATTAGAATGTTTTCTCCTGAAGATTACAGTAAAAATCACTGATTAATTCACTTGGATAATCAATTACTACAGTTCTCAAAACTGAAATGTACTGTGTGAGATAACAATTAGCACTGCGACAATCCCTGGCGCAATAGTTGCTGCAGTAAGAGAAAAAGCTTAAAAAGTAAGAGGAAGTCAAAAAATTTTATTCACATCAAAAACTCAGACTTCAATGGAATTTTCCTTTATCAAAATAACCCCATTATGGTTACTTACATCTTCGCTGTAAGAGAACTGTACAATATATATAAATATATATAAAAAAGAAAAATCAACTCGTGTGCTTCCTCAATCATCATCATCTTCCTCTTCATCACTGATCACGTATTTCTTATGCTTCTTACTTGCTTTGTCATCATCCTCTGCTTTTCTCTTTCCAGAAGGTTCACCTTCCTAAAGGCAAAAAAGGGGCAAAAGTCAACATACTTCAAGCTAAATAGAAGACTCACAAGAACAACAAAAAGACCTCGAAGTCTTTTCCTGTAAAAAAAGCAATATTATTAGTTATAGTTTTTCTACTTTGCGTACTGTGATGCAGAACTGTTCATGGATCAGTACTTTAAGTTCAGTAAACATTTTGTACTAGTATCAAGGCCCAACCTGAATGGGCCCATAATACACAGTCGTGGTGCTGTTCCCAGGCTGAAAGTCAAACACAAAGCACTGCATCAGCTACTAAGAAGGAGAAAAATGACTGCTACTGTTGAACCCAGGACATACGTCTGCAGCTGCACTTACGTCAACAGACATGCAACCTTATCAGCTTCAAACTGAACTATGGCATGTAAGTAACTTATGTCATAATCTGGATTAATGGAATGTGCAGTATCATTCTCAGCAAGTCTTACAAGCATGGGGAATTCCTAGAATTTGTAGTGAACTTTTCAACATGTAGAAGCTTTCCTTTCAGGCTCAGCTTTCAGACTACTGACACTTGTTTGCCCTAAACTAGAACTACTGACGCAAAGAAGAAATTCAGTAAGAAGGTAGGCAATTTGTTTGTTCATTGAAAAAGACCCCAAACCAGCAACTAAATCACTCTCTGGCATAAAGGAGGAAGTCTGATGAGAAACCACTAGTACTGAGAACTAACATGACAGTTTACACTACAAGAAATATAATGGTTCAGGAGGTTTCAAAGAGCTAGTCAAAGGAACTCAAATTACTGAACTAGTTACCTGTTTGCAAACAATACCATAATGATGTTATAGGCTGGATGTCCAATTTTTAGCACCTAAATATAGTGTCAACAGATTGATTTTTATTCCACGTGCATTTACAGGAGCTCAGTTTAAAGCCTCCTTCCAAACAATGTTTTAAATCAGAATGCAATGAAAATGTGAAATCAAACTAAAAATCACTACTTATTAATGCAAAACTCATCAATTCTGACATGAAGTACAAGTGGTAACTCCATAACTGTTTAAAACAAAGAGTATCTCAAAAATACCTTCAGGTCTAAGCAAGCTCATCCCGTTCTCCATTTATTGGTTTGGGTGTGGGTTTTTTTGGTTGATCTCTTTTTAAAGCAACACATATTACCCAGATTTTAAGCAGAAGCAAAGATTGAGGTTCAGAACTTAAATTACTGGAGTTTCAGAACTCTAATGTTTTTTATTTAAAGTATTTTAGTCTACATTAACTTAGCACAGTCAGAACCTAGGAAAGGAATTATAAGCACGGAAAACAGCTATTAGTAGGGGTGGGAATGCCAATGACAGCTTCTTCCTCAAAACAAGCATTCTCTTGTAATCTAGCCAGGCTATTGTTAAATGATTCATCTTCCTGGTTAGCAGAATATGCCCATTAACTACAGTAACAGTAAAACTACTTGCCATGTGTTGATAAAATGTATTCATAGCAGACTGACGTTTTCAGTAATGGTAACAAATTATCAGGACAAAGACTTGTGCTGCCTGTTGACTGACAGCACATAAAAGTCTGTGTATGAGGATGGCTGTGTTTCACGTATGTACATACATACTGCAAATACCGTATTTCCTAAGCGGTGACTGAAAGTAAGCAGGGATGATGCATCCTGGGGCTTTTTTCGTAACACTGTAGCACCCCTCGGTGGCCCTGATGGGAATATTACCTGTAAGTCATCTAATTTTAAAATGGAGGCTACTATTCCTCAAGCAGCAGAGAAATGCTGCTGACTAGACCTGTTAAGAGTTATTATTTTATTGCAGAAACCTTTAAAATTCAAGGATAAGGTTTTAGCCAATTCAGCAGCTATTAAAATAGCACACTAGAGATGACTGTAGGAAATCAGCTGAAAAACAAACAGTAAAACAGGGCAGGAAGATAAATCAAACTAACATGCCAATGTAGAAACATCTCTCATACCTACAAGGTAGTAATAAGAGCCTGTTAAGCTAAGTTAGGTTGTATTCATTAGTCTGCCACACAAGTTAAGGTGCCTATCAGCAGTCAGGTGCGTCCAAACTGCCACTCCTAAGCCAACCTTGGCTTGAGAGCAATGCAAGCACAGCTGCAACTCAGAGCTGCACTATACTGATCAACAGCAAGACTGCAGTAATACAGAACTGGTGATGTCTAAAGGAAAGCAAATTCATGGGCTACTAAAATCAAGTAGGTCAAACACCTGACTCAACCCAATGCTGTCTTGAATAGGGCAGTGGGAAGCAAGTGTCAATTGCTGTTTGTCATGAATTCCAAAATTCCCTCTTGTTTCAGCTTCCCAAGGTATACAGTAAAAGCCCTATGGCTCTTTGCCACAGAGGCATTTTACACTGAAGAGCAAAAGTCAGGAAAACAGACTACATGGGTATAGCTGATATAGACAGAGTCCATCTACACCCTGGTTCCACTTCTGCCGCTGAATGAAGATAGTTAAGTTTTAATCTCAAAAATGACATCTATCAATTTTGGAAAGTGCTATGCTGCAGTGGTCTGTCAGAAGTCACATTACTTGAAATGAACTAAGCCTCAAGATGTGATGTGCACAAAGATTCATCTGCTTAAGCCCAACAGTGATAAATTATGAACCAATAAACCACAATTAGAAGAGGAAACAGCACTACCGCTGTAGCTAACAGTTAACCATGGCCTGATGTTTAGGATAGTACTTGGGTGATGGATAACATCTATGTAAAAATGGACACTAACTCCTTCTTACTCTTTTTTTTTTATAATTCTGTTTCACAAATGAAGAAATACCATGTGAAAATGCTTCTATTTATGTAATAAACAGGAGGGGACCATGTAGCTTAGGATATAACACTGTACTAGGATACAGATATTAAGTCTTCTTACTTCTTGCATAATTTTGGTGAAGTCATTTTACATAACTGTGCATAATTTTTTCCATCTCTAAATCGGCAATAACAATAGTGACCTCCTTTGGGAATCGCTCATGTCTATGAGCTGATGCAGTGCGTAAGAAATTGGTGATTAATTGCCATGGAAAGCATGCCAAGTCAAATAATACATTAATCAGAGCAGAAATTAAACTACAAAAGTCTCAGCTTTAAAAATCAGATTTAGTGCAGGAAATGTTCCTGACTGAAAATTAGTAGCTTAAGAACAAAATCCTTTTCTTACCTCATCACTATTAAGTTTCTTTGCCTTGAGTAGCCTTTGTGTTTTATCTTCATCCGAGCCTTCATCACTGTCAGAAGAGTAGATTCTAGCGCGCTCCTCTGCAGAGAAAAAATGGAAGACAAATATTCACCTGAAATTGGTGAGGAAGAAATAATATAAAAAATAATTCCCCTACATTTATTCCCACAGAAAGCTGGCAGAATCCAAGTCCAGAGTAAACAAAATAAACTTAAACTCAATTCACCTCTGTTCGTAAAATACAATTTTAGCAGGACTCTCCCAAGAAATTAATCCATATGAATCACACAGGCCCTGACCATCCTTACCATATAAACCCTAATATCCTGTTAACATCCTGTTAAGGTTTATTATTACCTCTGATGCCGCCTTTGTATCTGTTTTTGATAGCTGCTAGACTGATTGCATCATCTCCCTCATCCTCTTCATCATAGCGATCAGGTTCCAAGTAATTTGCACTCAGACCACGCTGATGCTGCTTCTCCCGCATTCTTCGCTGCTGAGATTCTCTACGAATGGAAGCTCTTAATCTCTCTTCTTCTTTCTGTCCAAAGAAACAGGGAATATATTAAGATTGAGGGGAAAAAAACAAACGAAACCAACTGAAGAGGAACTCCAGCTTTTGAAGTAATGTCACAGCAGTGTAAAGACAGTACTGTACTGATCTTTTTGTAATTATGTAAGGTTAAGCACCCACAGCTAATGACTCCTGTCTATAACTCCAAAATACACTTAATTTTTCACAGTCACAAAATGTCCAGCTATATTAGGGTTGTGATTTTTTAGATTAAATCAGCAGATAAGAGAGCTTCCTACCACAATACCTTAATCATTTCTGTCCGCTGAGACTCTGGATCCCGACCTGCCATTGGCAGAATACGGATTTTCTGTGTCTTTGAGCATCTATCTGCCAGAGACAGAGTCATCTTCCTGTGAGTGGCACTGTCCGTAGAGTGTGGCCTGTTATAAAAATAGCTATGGGTTAAATACCTCTTGGAGCAACATCAGTCGGACCAGCATACTTCAGATTCCAAAGATTCACCTCCACAACAGTAAAAGCATCATCCTTTTTTTATTATTATTTTTCTACATGCATGTAACAGAACAGCTACTGGAGACATCAATTCCTCTCTCAACAAAGCATCTGCAGTCCAGCCTAAATAATCATCCTCACATTTCACATCAATAGCCCAGGTGTAATCATCATCTTGACAGCAACTGTGTATCAGATGAAAGGTTAATTTCAGGGAATATTCTAATTCAGATGAAGATTTACACTTAGAAATGTAAATTAAAATATATATAAAACAATACATGTAGCCTACATAGTGCGGTGAATGGCATATTAACCTTTCAAACTGGAACACCTAATTTAGGACAAATCTCACTGAAATACTGACTTTGGAAAATAGCACACTCTTACTAAACAGTTACACCCTGCCAGTTTAGGAATTAGATTTCTAATCTTTACATACTAGTTACTAGCACTTAATTGCAAAGTACAAACATTTGATACAGAACAGCATGTTTACCTGAAGGTTAATTTTGTCTTGAAAACAGCCTGCCCTTGTAGACCTGTCCCTTGTCTGATGAACAAATGGTTGTGATCTCCCTGTAATGGCGCCTTGTACACGTCAAAGACCTCGTTGCCCAAGTGAAGAGACATGCTTAAAAGAAATTCATGTATCAATTATTTGATAAAGCCCCCCCAGTCTATTTTTTGCCTCATTTCTAAATGGAGAAAGCCTTCATGTTTCCTTTTCAAATATAGCCAATAATTATATTTCAAACTAAACAGAGCATAACATTTTCAAAGCACTGAGAGCAATTTCTGCTGTGCAGAACTCCTATCAAAAATTGCTGACCTTCCAATTTTGCAAGTCAGAACATTTTGCTGGAATAACAACTGTACCCCTTCAACAGCACAAAGTCCAAACTAACCTTCCATCTGACCACTTGACTATCCGTGCATTACTTTCTCTGATCTCATTCCCTTCCTCATCCCGTCGCATTCGCCATCGTATTGTGTTTTCTACCTGTGGGAAAAAAAACAAAACACTTTTTCTAACTCATAGTAAGGAAGACAGTGGTAAAATATACTCTGTATAGGCCAATAATTACAGTTAGAAAAGCTAGATCATTTGCTGCAGGATGCAAGGAAATGGAAGTGAAAGGTACTGCCTTTATAGGTGAAATGCAGCTGTAAAATTTTACTTATTACTAAAATGGATCAACTCCCCTCAGTGTTGACCTAGTCCACACTTTTATAATCTGAAGTATAACTCAAGACACCATTCTAAACCACCTGAAATAGACTTTGAAGAAATGTGGCTAGATGAGTGTAAAAGAGATGAAACTTAACGTTATACCTTGAGTTTTAACCTAGTTCGACCCTCTTCATCAAGCATCTCTTCATCTTCAAATTCATCTTCATAATACTGGGGGTCAAAAGGCCTGCAATATATTACATAATAGTCTTTATTCTCCTAAAAATTAATCCAGGTGAATCCAGAGTTGTGAAAATAACAAGTACTTGAAAGCTTTAAACCATATACTGCACACAACAGTGAGCACTGCAGCTGTGAGACAGACATTTCTGCAGTAATGCCATTTACTGCACTGATTCAACACCACAGGAGGCCTACCCAAGTGTCTTCACTACCATCCATTACAGCCACTTGAACATTTAGACCCTCTAAATGGCTCTAGCTAAAGAAAGCAAGTGTGCCTCAGAAAATACTGTTTCCTTAGCATCAGGATAACGAGGTCAGGGTGAAGTGTGGAACAAAATCTATCAATATTGTATAGAGAAAATAAAAATATAATTTTATAAATGTGGTGAATTAGGGATTTACTAAGAGGACAACCGTAGCCATTTGTTTTTAATTTGAAACTCAAACCTAACCAAAGAGGAAGGAAGATGAGATTGGTTTTCCTCTCTTCCTCCAAAAAAACCTGACAACTGGCTGGGAGTGAGTGGGGGAAAGTCATTCCCTAGCCTCCTTCTTAATAGTTTCCAGGCTGCTGCAAAGGAGAGAAGTGATAAATAGACTCTGCTACCATACAATCCTATTTTCAGTCCTGTCTGATCCCCAAAGATCCCCAGGATTTCTCTGATTAAAGCCACTAACTGGATTCTTAACATTTCTTTCCTGAAACAGCCTATAGTATGTAAGCCAGGAAGAATCATTTAGCTAACATACAACAAACCCAATGCTACACCACCAGCTAACACGACAACTATTAAACAGTGCAATGAAGCCACTTAACACAAAAACACTTCAAGAGATGGCTATGACTTTGCTAGAAGTGCTGAAGGTGGAATTTAGGGCCAAACCTAATATTACAAGCAACTCGAATAATTTATTTCTCCTTATGAATTCCAGAAATTTTTTTTAGTCTGGGTGAGGTAAATATGAAAATGAGTAACCAACCCCTTTATAGTTAAAGAGTACCCTTAGCATGTGCAAATAAAGGCTCATTCTATAATTGAAAATGATGGCTCTGTCCCTCAAAAGTGCATAAAGATGCTGTCCATTCAGCTTTTATACATCTGAGAGCCCGAACCTATGTTTAAGATTCAACTGAAACAGGACATGCTTTCGGTTAAATACTAATTTGTTTTTTTTTCCAAATACAAAAGGTTATTAAATCAAGCTGAAACCCAAGCTCATCAGAAATTACTCAGCATTTGATTAAATAACAGCAATACATATTACTATTGACTGATCACAACCAAAAGTGTGCATCTTAATGTCGACCATTTTAAATATGGCCAACATATTTAACTGTATTACTAAATAAAAGGTAATACAGGGAAACACTGAAAAAACCTTATCAACCACACACTTAATGTGTAATTACCTGGGCTCCACACTAAGGAAGTTGGGCAGCTTCACAAAATACAAATCATTACCCAAGTCTGTGTTTACTTTTGGTATTTCTACTTCTATTCTAGTCTCTGGAATAGGCTCTTCTTCCTGTTGCTCCTGGCTCAGTCCATTCTCATCCTAATGAAGAAAAGGAGAAGAGGAGCGTAAGTGAAGATATGTCTAGCTGACAACTGTTGACTCAGGAAGCGCTTACATTAGCTTAAAGAAATTTCATCCATGTGCACAGAGAAAGAGATCAGGAAGCTTTGGGTAAAAAAAATTGAAAGTTTTCAGTGAAAGTCATTAAAGTCAGCATTTTCATATGCCATTTAAAAGGGATTGCAAATACCAGTGTAAATCCGAGAGACCAAAACACAGTAAGAAAACAGTAAAGGAGCTGACATACAGTTTTCACCTTAATGCTGCTACTCTTCTTCACTAAAATATTATCATAATCAGGATTACACATTTCAGAGTGGAATAGCATGTTTCAGACTCATTTCAAAAGTCAAGTCTACTCACAATGGGCTGCCCTGGAGTAGGTGGCTTGTCTTCTCCATCACTCCCTGAGGAAATGTCATCTGCACCTCCAAATAGATCCATGACATCTGCATGCTCTTGAGCAAAAAAAAAAGCTATTTTAAAATACACGTATATGTATACTCACACCCCTACATGAAAGCACACTTACAGTAAAAAAAAAATATCCTTCACTTTCACTGCCACTTAAAATCACCCACAAAGGTTAGAAATAACTAATGTTTATGAAGCACATACTGTTCTCTTATCCTGAAGAATAATTTTCCCCTGTACTTTTAAGCTAAGGATTCAAGGTATGTTTTCCTGGAAAAGCTCTATCAAGTAAGAGAATCTAGTAAAAAAATGTCAACAGAAGAATTAAGGGTGTAAGATCATCCTTTACTCAAGTAAACAAGTTTCTGTAACCAGCAACTTCATTAACATGTTTTGAAGGTTCTACTTCTCAGAAGAGTCAACAGCTCTTTCTCAGCCAGCTAAACATCACAAAAACCAGAAAGGGTTCTCTGGGCTGCTCTGACTAGAGGCACCATTTCTTAACACCATCAGTAAACATGTGTGAAATAACATCCACAAAAGAAAAGCTGTGTTTCTCTTGGAGAAAAGAGAAACACTGATAAAGCCACCTAGAGATAATTAGGAGAAATACAGTATGCACTTCCCCATATAGAATTCTTGTTGCACTGTTTTCTTAATCCCATGGCACTGCAGTTACACTGCCTTGCGAGCACTATAAATTTCATCAAGTTCTGTAAGCAGTCATGCTTAAAATGGGGATTAAAGGAATCAAAATCCCACAGATCAATCCCATAATTTACCTTTCTGTCCTTCTGTATCACTATCTGCTTCTGAATCTGAAGCAATGGGTTTCTTTCGCTTCATTCGCAGGACTTCATCTTCGCTGTCACTGCCCCTCGCAGACTCTACTGAGGAGCACAGTTATTCTCAGCAAATTAAATATTTTGTTCCATATAGTTTTAAATTCCTTTGTATTAATAAGTTGACTCAGATGAAAAGGAATTTAAAAGTGCTGTATAAAAAAAAACACATTACAAAGATGACTGTAGTTGTAAGTACATGATTAATGTACATGATCAATGCCTTTACAGTGAAGTCTGAATCTTTTCAGGTCAATATAAATGAAACAATAAAGAGATCAAATCAGAAACATATCATTACTACTGCATTTCATCCTACCAGATTTGTGCTCTTGGTCCTCCTCATCAGAATGCTGGGCCCGTTCATCACCATCAGAGTTCTGTACCTTTTCCTCATCAGAGTGCTGGGCCCTTTCATCATCATCTGAGTTCTGCATCTTCTCCTCATCTGAGGCCTGTGGTCTCTCCTCATCATCTGAATTCTGCATTTTCTCCTCATCTGAGTTCTGAAGTCTTTCCTCATCATCAGATACCTGTGGCCTTTCATCTTCATCAGAGTTCTGTGCTTTCTCCTCATCATCAGAGTTCTGCTGTCTCTCTTCATCATCAGAGTTCTGCTGCCTCTCCTCATCATCTGACTGATCACTTTTGTCCTCCTTGCCCCACTTCTCATCCTCGGAATGTGCTTTTTCAGAACCATCTCCCTCCGAATGATGACTGCCTTCATCAGACCCATGCCCACGATCATCACCCTCATCGTCATGAGCAGCTTCTGAAGCACTGTGCTGGTCCACATCCGACTGATCATTATCTTCATGCTCAGAATGTTCTGAAGCTTCAGAGCGATTGTAGGATCTCTCGGAATGGTTGTCACTCCCTGTGTGATGGGATGCCCCTTCATCTTCACTATCATCTCCAAATAACTCCTTATTACTAGGTTTTACTGCCTCTCTGTCATCGTCTTGGTCACTGTCGCTTCCAGAAGCATTGCTACCAGAGCCAGCATTTTCCTGATCAGAATCAGATTCAGATCCAGAGTCGGAATCTGCAAAGCAAATAGCACTTTTTAAGAGTTAAAGTGTCCCCACAGGGATGTGCATAAGATGCTGGGCTTTGCTTTTTAAACAAACAAAACCCCCCAAATCCAGAGAGTGAACCTACAGTGAATGGTAATACATGTAAAAATCACCTAAAACAGTAAAATAAAATGTCTGATAAAGGCATAGCCAATGAAAGATACAATGAAAACGATGAGTGCCACATAAAGTTTCAAACCGTAAGCTATTGAACAAGCAATTACACAAATGAAAATTCGAAATACTGATGGTTTAAAATAAATGCATACATATGAGATCCTACAAACATGAAACTGCCATCATGCCTTTCACCCAAGTTAGCTGTGTGAGGTACCCTGACACGCTCGTTACAATGGAGCTACTCGTGAATGCTGAGGTTGGCGGGTGCTGTTTCAAACGGTAAAACGGAACGCTGGCCTTGAAAAGTAATTTACAGAAGCCGACACAGGCATTTTAAAAACATGAGTTAACTCGGGGGGGGTGCTCCATGTGGTCTGCTTTCATTTACAGGATGATGACAGCTCTCCAGCAGGACAATGGGGACAACGGGGCACTCCCGTGCCTCCCCCTCCCCGCACCCGCAGAGCTCCGAAAAGGCGCTATCACATTCGGAAGCGCACTCCACGTGTTCCTCACCCCCCGCTTCCCCGGCCGCGCCCACAGGAGCACCGCAGCCACCGCAGCGCGGGGTCCACTGCGTTCCGCCCAGCCCGGCCGGGTTGCAGCGGAGGCCAGGGGCACACCGCAGCGGTGCGGTACGCGCTCAGGCCGCCCCTCGCTGGGCCCTGCGGCCGCTCTGCACCGCAGTGCGGGCGGGCAGCGGGGGGAGCGCGGAGCCCCGCACCTTTCTGCTCGGCCTCCGAGTCCGCGTCGCTGCCGAAGAGATCCTCCATGTCCGCCATGGCCGCCGGCGCCGCTCCGTGACGCAAACACGGAGCGACGCGAGTACGGAGCGTGGCGCGGCGACGGCGGCTGAGGCAACGCGGGAGGGAGGGGCCGCTTCTTAAAGGGGCCGCGTCCAGCAGCCGTTACCGATGGCAGCGGGGGTAAGCGCGTGTCCGCTCCTCGCCGCCAAACATTTATTAACGCAGTGGCCTCGCGAGGGCACGGTGAGGACAGATGTGGCCGCCGCTGCACCGTAGGGCCTGGCGGAGCAGAACCGGACACACGTGGCCTGGCCGCGGTGCTGCTGCTCGGGCACTCCGACCTCCCGTTGCCAGCGCTTGCTGAGTCCCGGTCGCCCTGCCCTAACGCTAGCGCTATTAGCTACAAGCGCATTCCACACTTAGTGAGCAGGCTGCGGCTGGACCTGGCTCCTGTTTAACACTGACAGTGACGGTCGATGAGCACAACCCACCCGTTTCTGTGGGTGAGGCACTGCCACTCACCAGACTGGGGCAGTGACCCAGTGTGTCCAACGCAGGGAGTGCAGTCTTTACCTGCACCTCTAGGCCCTCCCATTGCCGACTGTGGCTGTAATAACGCTGTACAAGGCAGCCTAAGGTGTCGTGTGTGTGTCCCCCCCCATTACTTCTTATGTGCATTGACCAGGCATGAACAATAATACACTGTTACCCCAATTTAGGAGTTCTTAACTCATCTTCCTGCTGCCTGCTCTGCAGTAGCCTTTTACTTCCACAAAGGCCAGTTGGGTATTGCCCCTGTTAGTGGAGAAAGTAATGGCTTAACATAAACACATGGGTCAATGTACAGCAAGTCAAGCTAGCATTTAAACAAACCAAACAAAACCTCCAAACCAAAACAAGAATACAGTACTTTAATCATCCAGAACCATCACTGGTTTACAATCGGACAACATACAGTGCTGATATGCTGAAACACTCTATTCATGTTTCCTTAATGGAAATTTAAACTGAACACTTGCTTGTTTGTAGCTTACAAACAACATTATTGAAGCTGTAGAGAGAATAAGGCTGTTTCTTTAAAATACAACAGTAAATAGATAATTGCTTTGGAATACAGGGTATGTTTCCATGCTTAGCTTGGAACCAACAGAATCAATATATCAATATATGTGGTCATTTGACTTGTGCATCAAGCCTGAAATATAATTTGGAAGAAAAAAGGAAAAAAGTAAAAAAGAAAAAAGTAAAAAAGAAAAAAAATCTTGTAGTTATGATAGCTGGTAACCAAATACCCTTTTGCCCTCATAAATAGTGAAGTCATGCCCCAGATCTCACTACATTTGATAGCATTACATAGAATCATAGAATGGTTTGGGTTGGAAAACACTTTAAAGATTATTCAGTTCCAACGCCCTGCCATGGGCAGGGACACCTCACACTGGACCAGGCTGCATGCTCACTTTGCTTGTTAAGACTGTTAATGATTCCTAGCTACAGACTGAATTCCTCCATTTATTTCAATGAGGATACATACTGTAGGCACTGAAGTGATGGCTGTAAGCGGCCCATGCACTACACCACATCTTGCACCAATTTGGACAGCCAAACCCTTCTGGTTGAAAATAAACCAAACTAGTTCTCTATGCTCAGACTGTCAGATACCTGTCCTGAAATCGCCAATAAGCAGTCAAATGCTCAGCTGCTGTCTACAGAGCTAAATCCATTAATAAGTCTACTATCACCTCTGACCAGGCATCTGAGTTGCAGCTTAAAAGCCTCTGCCTTTGATTGGAATACAAATCATTAAGCAGCTATCTTGATTTAATGAAGGAAAGGATTTAGGCTATCATTTTCATAATCCATTTTCATATTAATTTTCTCCATCTTCAAGCAGATGACTGCCTAAATTTCTTTGATAACAATAAAATAAATCATCATAGAATCACAATACATGAACAGATTCAATGACCATGCAGCCCTTCAACAAATGAAGGAAGATATTACAGCCTGTTTTTTGACACAAAATGATTATGGTCTATATAGCACAGCTTTAGGTAACTTGGCACATGACATGTTTTGGCCATGTTTATACAGCACTACCTGTAAAAAGACACCTATTTTGTGACTTTATGTATACTATACAAGAACTTGAATTTCAAAATCTAAACAGTTCTTGAAAATTTACAAAACCAAAACAAGCCCTTTTTTGTTACGAGCCAGATAGTTTGTTTCCAAGTTATATAGATTGTCTTTGGTTTTAACAGAATTAATTCTGACTTGCTTTTCGGAGCACACATTTATTTATAACAAAAGGCTGATTTTGAAATAGGAAAACTTTTTCCACAAGTATAAGCCAGTTATATACATCCTCACTGAAGGCACTATGGTTTAAAATTCTCAGTACAGCTGCAGTAAAATTCAAAGTCACCTCCAGAGTAGAGTCTGCCTTTAAAAGATCCAAAATGAGATTTGCAGCAAAATGACAAGGTAGGCACAGTGTAAGAGTTGCTCTGTCAAATTTTTATAGCATATACAACCTGATGCAAAAATCTCAGTCCACTGTTTTCTATACATTAAATGCTCACCACGTTATGATCCTGTGACGAAAAGTTGTCAGTTGAATTTTCTGTCCCTAGAAAGATTGCTGAGCAGTCCTAATGAACATTTTTTGTGATCTCATGACAACAGTAAGCAAACTAGTATAGTATAAACTGACCTGCACCAAAAAGCCTCCAGGTTTTCATATTATATAAGTGTACTGTGATTACATACAGAAGTTGAAGTGATTCTTGTTGTCTTATTTTGCTTAGATACAGAGCTTTAAGTACATCATGCAGACTTGACACTGCATATTGGTTAATTTCTGTATGTCTTACATAGTGTTTCAACATCAAGACATAAGTAGAATAGAAAAATCCTTTCTTAAAAGTGTTACTTCATTGCTTTATTAAAAAAGTGACAGATTTATATGAAGTACTGATACCTTAATGCAACAGCATGAAAAAAAGGATTTTTCCATTTGCCAGCGAATTGGAGCAGTGGTTTTACAGTCAGGGGGATTTTTCTGTACAGAGTCAGGCAGAATTTAAAAAAATGCATGTCCACAACTTCTACAGAAATTGATACTTATAAATGTAGATAAAGATTTTTAAACAAGGAATATGAACTAAATGCTGATGAACACATGAAATCGATCTAAAACCATATCCAGTTCAGATACAGAGCAAGGTACAGTCATTGGATCTCCTGAAAAAAACTGTCAGGGTTTAGGTGCAATAGAAAAGCTGTTATTTTGCAAGGCACCTACTGTTTCGAATTATTCTTTTATGGCTTCCACTTTTTTATTAGTCTCTCAAATCTCTTGGAAAAAGTCCTTCAGCAATTTATTTTTGTTAGATTTAAAGGGATGTCTTTAATTAGTCACAGTATCTAGAACTAATAAAAAGTAAAATTACAATTGAGATAGCTGTGAAATATTTCTCTTCAGTGCATGAATAAGGCTGAACATCTCTACACAATGAGACTAACTGTTGTGTGAAGAATCCCTTATCATTAATGCATTGTTTCCAAGAATATACACACCCCTCCACGTAAATAGGCACCCCCAGATTTTCTAACAAATATTTCAATTAGGTCATTATCTGACCAGTGACTCTGAATGTGTCATTCTTTGACTACAATTATAACATTGATTTGCAATTACATTTTATGTAGCACAGCCAAAGTCTTGAAATATAAAAAAGTTCTTAAAAAAACAAACTCCAATCCAAGACTATGGTACAGAAACTGGTGCAGTTACTGTGTCTCAACCTGAAAAACATGATGCATACCAGCAGATTATTCATATAGCTTTGCTTTAAAAGGAATGGGGTTTCCAGTCTTTTCCCTTCTACCCAGGTAAATGTAGTCCAACATTGCCAAAGCCCAAAGTGATGACCATGCCTGGACGACCCTTGAAATCTCTACACAGTTCTGACAAGAAGATCTGCTAGATGTCTCCTTCAACTCTCCTCTTGCGAACTGTAACGAGAGAGAAAAAGGGTTCTGCTATTTCATCATTGTAACTACTCTTTGTATTTCTACAGCACAAACAGTTGCACATAAAGTTGGTAATTAGCAGAATGTTATCCATCATTTTAGGCTTATGCTTTAGCCACGTTTATTGCCTTATTCATGACCAGCTTCAAACACTTTGAGGAGAGACTTGCCGGAAACAACCATTTTGTTTGGTAAGCAGATTTAGCCTTTGCTCTTTTTATACATTGCAGTTATTTCACTGAAATTTACACAGCCTCAAAAGAAACAGTACAAGAGTTTCACAGTGCATGCGATTAATACACATCACAAAAAAATATTACATTCAATAGCCTAAAACATTCCACTTGTTAATAAAAATATTCAATTGTCAAAAAATGGAGGTAACAGATTTATGAATAAAATCACTAAAAGCTCACATGCAGTTTAGACTTAAGAATATGAAAGACTGACTGAATGACTGGAGTTTTGCTTACTATTTGTAATGTTTTTGTTTTTTTCTCTTCCCCCCCCCCCCCCCAGTTGTGTTTTCCTTTTCTGTGCAGAGATGAGGCTAAATGTCTTTAGGGCATCTCCATTGATCTCCGTTAGCAAGCACATCTATACACAAAGTGATTCTGTTCTAAAATCCACTCACTGAAAATTATGTCGTTTTCAGATATTTGCAATTTGAATTGATCTTTACCTTCAGATCAAAATAACACAAGTAAAACTGTTTTGTTTAGCTTCCCTCTTCCTGTCTCAAGGAATTATTTAGATACAGTTTAAGGAAACAAAATCTCGCTAGAATTTTACTCTTTACAAAGCCAATGTATTGCTCACTTTGAGAATAACCCATAGACTTATCAGAGAATCAGAGAATGGTTTAGGTTGGAAGGAACCTTAAAGTTCATCCACTACCAACCCTCTACCACTGGCAGAGTTAACTTCACTAGAGCAGATTGCTCCAAGCTCCATCCAACCTGGCCTTGAACACTGCCAGGGATGGGCCAGCCACAGCTTCTCTGGGCAACCAGTACCAGGACCTCACCACCCTCACAGGGTGTCTATTTAAAGTCATTATCTCCATTTGAATCCAGATTATTTCAGTGACAGCAGTTATGCACACCTGCTTCCATCAAACCACAAGAACAGATGGAAGAGTTTCCAACCTTAGACCTTCTCCAATCATGTAGTTCAAAGCAACACATACACAATTTTAGACAAAGAAAAGGGAAGTAGTACGCAGTGTAAGCAAAGGAGAAAGAGTATGTCGACTATGTTTTAGAAGAAACATACAAAGACAGAAATGAGATACTTCGAACATCCCAGTTTTCAGTGCTCAGTACCCAACTGGGTATTCAGCGTAACTGTCTCAGTAGCTTCAGGGCTGGAGAGATGAAAAGGAATTTGCAGAAACTTTTACTTGCACACTCCAGACTAAGAAAGCAAAGAAAAAAGGCAAGAGATCAATAGAAACATAGATTCCAACTGTCAAACACCAAAATAAGAACAAGTGAAGAAAGAAACCTTAAAAGAAAGTAGAGCATTATGACAAAAAAATAAGTTATTGATTTATAACCTGTTTTGAGAAAGAGTTATGCAGTGTCCAAGTGTCTTTCCTCTTCTTTATGCGCTACCTGTTACTCCTCCCTCTCTCTGAGAGCTCTTCTCCCCAACTTTTTTACTCAGAGTGGAAGCAGATTGTTAAACCAAATTCCAATTTCCTATATTATTCTCTCTAATGTGTCCCTGAACTACTAGTCCTACTAAACTGGCCCATTTTAGTGGTCCATTTTCAGGCTCAGATGTGTAATCCTTATCAAAAAGCATCTAAAACCAACAGGTTTAATTAAATGGAGTTTTAATGTAGTTTATGGAGTTTAATGGAATTTAAAATGTAGTTCTATTTAAATAGATGGACTACATTATTTGTTGTAATTAAGAGCTTCAAGTATTTGACATTATTATACAAATGATTTCCATTCATGTGCTATGTTACTAACCAATTTTCTGCTGATCCATTTAGCTATGATTCTAACAGAAGAGCTCCAACAAAACTTCCTGCAGCAAATAAAGATGTCACTGCTGCAAGTTACCTTTCAGGTAGGTGCCTGTGCATGAAGAGAATCATAAGGGATGAGATGACCCAGCCCCAGTCTCTGAACATGATAGTATATTCAGTTTTTCCTGCTCAAGCAATCCCAAGTGAGGCTGGGTATGCTGGCATTAAAGAAGACATCCTGCACTATTATTTTCAAGTAGTGCTTTCAAAGAAATTATGACTCTTATTTCAATGGAGCTGATCAAAACTATTATTTTCCCTCTCTTTGCCACAAGTCATGTGAACACCTGAACACCCTGCAACAAAGTAAGAGAGTATAAAGCAGCAACAGAAGAGTAGGAATAAAGCACAGCAGAAATCTGAAACTGATCTACTCATACTTTGCTATCGTGGTTATGTCAACAGAAAAGCAGAAAAATCCAGACACCTGTACCACACACACCTTCATTTAATAGTCACTCTGCTGACAGGACTTACCCAAATCATTATTTTTTGTGATAGCTGCAGCTGCCCTGGCTCGAGGTCCCTGTTGTGTGAAATGGTATCCAAATTTGAGGATCTGCGTGTTTTCTTCAAGCATTTTGGCAATTTCTACTTCTGCAATTGTGCCCAGCTGCTGCCTCTGTTAAAATAAAAGACAGAAAGACAACAGAGCTTATGTATATTCACCCTAAAAGAGATCAGAATACTTTCATCATAAACAGTCAATAAACACTAGGATTCATTTTGATTAATCTAAAAGGCAGCAGAGGTCACAAAATACATCTGTGCACTTTAAAGCACAAGCAAGCACAGAAGCGACCAGGAATCAGCTTCAGTGGGATGCTTCTGAGAATTTTACAGACAATAATTCATGGCGTTAAGGTATTTGAAAGCAAAATACTTTGGCAAGTTTATCACAAGCTGCCTTCAATAAATACACAGTCAAATGTGTATTTTAGACTTATTTTGACTATGATATTACCACCATCTCACTTACCTGATTATCAATTTTGATCTCTGTCAATGTCTCGTTATCTTTCAGTGCATCAACCAGTGCCAAAATTCCAACTCCAGTGATGAAGTTTGATTCTATGTTTAAACTTCTTAATTTTGTGTTTACTCTCAGCATATCTGCAAGAGCCTTTGAGTGCAAGAAAGGATCATTAAACTCTCAAATTTTGCTACAGTACATCATAGCACACAGTGATGACCTTTTCCACTAAGTAGTTCAACAGGAGCAACAAGTCACAGAAGCATGGTGCAACTTTGCAAGTTTTCACTTACTGAGACTGAAGTGAGTCTTCAGGCATTATCTACAGTCTCCTTTTAAATAGTATTTAGTCAAGAAAGGCCCTTTCTCTTGTGACAAACTAAAAAGCTACACAGAATATAAATAGTCTGAAATTAGCATATTGGATCAATTCCATTTTGTCAGCCTTCACAGTATACAATGAGTAATGCAAGTGGCTAAGGCCAGAGAAAGGGTATTAAGTCACGTGAAAGAAGAATTACATTATGGTTAATTTGTAAACAGGAGATCTGCCTTTCAAAATGCTTGTGTCCGAAGATTCGTAGGAAGAGGTAAAACTCAAAGCTGTAAGCACAGTACCAGGATGTAGCTAAAAGCACTCTTACAGAAACAGCATATACCTGATCTTATTTCTGAGAAAATAGTAAAAGAATAAGAAGTAACTGCTAAGATTTACTTTCATAAAAGCAATAACCTTGAATTTTCTTTAGTTAAGTCACAATGCAAAAATAATCAGGAAAAAACACACCTGAGATAAAGAAGCCTTTATAGGCTATTACAAATGTTTCAGTTCTCCTGAAAAGGAACTTTAATTGACCCAAAGCAAAGGTCTCTAATGTTCATTCAATGAAGTCTTTCAAAATAGTTTTCTTTCTAATATGAAATTAAACACAAAGGATTGTCCTGGGAAAATCAGTGATGTTTTCTTACCTGTTATTTGTAAATATGCTTTTTATTCAACACAGGAAAAACAGGACCACAAGACAAATGCCCAAGTTTCAATTGTATCAAAATAGATACCTTGACTAATGTCATGCTTTATTGCCAAAGCTTTAAGCCAATCTTTGGTAGCAGGGGTTATCAGAGAAAAAGGTGTTTTACAACTTCCTTCAATTAAAACTCTAACTAGTAGAAAAAGATTATGAGCTTTTTCAGTTCCAAATGTGCTTCTCTTAAAGTTAATTCTGAATATAATACTGACTTCTGGAACAAACATTAGGGACTAAACAGGAAAAAAAACCATGAAGTTTGCAAAATGAAAAATCGGGGAGGAATTGTAAAAAAAAAAGCTCTCACTCATATATCTGATGCATGGCTGCATGTTAGTCAACTAGCAATCACCAACTTTGATACAACAAAGGTTTGTTAAAGAGAACATACCTTACAGTGTCACAGAACTTAATCATTTAATCTCTAAATATTTAAACAGGATTCAACTCAACCCCTCACCACTGTCTTTCCATCCTAACTTCCTTTGCACCCCACTTCAGTACATTATCAAGAGTACTTACAACAGCAACAGGATCATTGCTTCGGGTGGCAGCAAGGCTGAAATGCTTCACATGTGTGTTGGTTTCTAAGGCTTTTGCAAATTCTTTCAGTGTTGGAATTGGTATGTTCTTAAATTAAAAAAATGCATTTTATTCTCTAGAGATATACAAGGTTATCCCCTCCTCCCAAGTTCTTCCATTATCTTATTCTCTTACCAGCACAATGTACTATATTAACTATCAGTGGTCTCCAGTAGTCTTAAGGTAAAGGTTACACATGTAGCAAAGCTATATTTAAGATATAAACAGCTATTAAAGTCACCAATTTTATAAAGCAAAGTCATCTTTATTATATTGATGCTATTGCCATAGTGTAAACGTTAAAAAGTATTTAGTTGACTTGGAACTGTTACTGACAAAACTTACATGAAATAACATTCTGCTATCCACATCAAATTAACCTCTCACAAACACATTTAAAGCTTTAGATTGGTGAAACCATTAGCATTTCATTCTCTGTGTTATTTTAAGTATAATTCCAGAATTTGCCAGTGTACAGCTTGATAGCTTTTACAGTGTAGTAGTAACAAAGCTTAAAAAAGGAATCATTTTAGCTAATTAGGATAGCAAATTTCTCAGTTTATTATTTTTGTTCTGTTGCCTTTTTAAGCATTTATTTTGGCAATCATGTCTATTGTAAAATATTCTTAAACATGTATTTTATTTTCTTCCTTTAGTAAGGGCAGCAAATATACCAGGCTGCTAGTGAGGCTGCAGCTAGCAGCCTGTCATTGCTGTCTACACTGTAAGTCAGAAGTCCTACAGTTCTGTTTTCTTTCACACAAATATGCAAAAGTTTCAGCCATGTTTAAAACCACAATTGTTACACTTGTACAGCTCTTTTGTACAAGAATCAGAAGGATGTCATGTACAAGTATCATTTTGCCTGCAACAGTAGTAACTGAGCACACATTGCTCCTTCAAAGGATAAAGGATTCAAAGAAGTTAGCTCCATGGTGAACTGTTGGAACCTTTGCCAACTTGGCAGCAACAGAAATCTGAGCAGTAAGAAAATCTAAGACTTTAAATACACATTTGGCAAAAGAAACCAAGATGGGTTATCGGTTTAGCTCTGGGTTTCCAAGATTACACACACACTATAACATTCAACAGAAAGGCTGCTTTATGTAGAAGAAATCTAACATACTCTCTGATGAGTGTAAGCTGCAAAATTCTCATGCAGTTTTGCAGTTTAAAGTGTCTTCTACTGAGTAAAAGCAGTATATTTACTGCAGACCTCAGGTAATTACCTTAATGTTATTTAGGTTAACTTCAACAAGACGAGAATCATTATCTTTAATTCTTTGCAGTGTCTCCTCTACATTTGTGGGATTTGGCGGCTCATCAAAAACAGGCAACATTTTTTCACCTTTTACTATATCTGAAAAGGCATTTAATTGTAATCAAACAGGTCACATGCTTCACTGTGATTAAATGATACACACAGTAAATATTTTCTGTCTTTAAAGATCACCAGTCTTTACATCTCTCCCCACCCAAAAAGCGTACCATCCTCTCCTGACCATATTTTCATAAAGTTTAACTCTTTTCCAAAGGCTCTCACAGCCTTCCTGCTTTCCTTCCACACCAGAAAGCATAGAGGAATTGAACTACAAACACAAACATGAAACCTAAAACCCAACACACACAAATGCACGTTTATGCCTACTTTTATCCCTCAAAAGTGAATTAAAATCAGACTAAATTGTAGTGTACATAGATTTTAATTTCACTCTTGCCAGAATTCAATTAGCAATATTACAGACTTGCACATTTCCAACACAAGACTGAATAGGCTAAGGAATACTACTGCAACAGAAAAGAGTTAATCCTATAGTACGGAAAATAGTTAATGTTACAGTAACTGTCTGCACTACAAAGCACTCATTTGTTAATCCTATAGTGCAGAAAATAGTTATAGTAACTGTCTATAGTACAAAGCACTCATTTATCTAGCACTTTTGTACACACTTACCTGAGAAGCTGTCTTTGTCAACCCCATTACGGTTTCCTACTACGTCACAGAGCTCATAGTTTGTTATCAAGTGGGACATTCCCAGTATCGCTGTAAAAGGATAAAAAGAAAAAGCAAGTAAAACAATTTTGCTGTTTCTGGATAATTCAGCTCAGGTTCAGAGCTCCTTTAATACCAACTGGTGTTTGTAAAACACCCTGTTATCAGTACAATAAGCCATTCAATCTCTTAATCATTTAAAGTAGAAATAAAATAGTTAATTGCAGACTTTTAAGATGTCTTTCATGTCTTAGATTTGACCTCACCATGGTCAAGCACCAAAGTTAAAAGCGCATCTCAGTCACAAAATTATTGACTTAAGCTTTAGGAATACATGTATGTGTATTCCCAAAGCAGCATGTTCTTACACGCAAAAAAAAAAGGTAGTACCATACACAAGAAACCCCAGCCAGTCTGAGGAATGAGCTTAAAGGAGCTGACTTTGAAAATCAGGCATCTTTTGCAGGCCAAATAATCTACCTTCCTATAAATTATTACAAAGCAACAAAGTTGACACACTACAAGCAAACTGGCACATAACATGATCTAGTTTCTATCACAGACACAACTTCCTCTAGTCACATTTCAAATAACAAATACACAAACACATTAATTACAGATCTTTCTTGTCTAAATACACAGCAGCCCATTCATATTTCAAGAACAACTGACCTGCAAGGTCACCCAACTCTGTGTCTGTGGCACTGGTCAAGGCTTCCTCCAGTTCTGGATCAAGAGTGAATTTTTCTTCTGTGTAAGACTGTACAGGCTTCTGCTTGGGGATAAATATTTTCCCTGGAGTTAAGAAAATGAAAAGTCTGATGTTATTTCATATTCTATAGTTACTTATCTTTATCCTT
The DNA here is from genome assembly GCA_032466535.1 of Forpus xanthops. Classification (NCBI taxonomy): domain Eukaryota; kingdom Metazoa; phylum Chordata; class Aves; order Psittaciformes; family Psittacidae; genus Forpus; species Forpus xanthops. Next base: position 253 of record JASSUY010000435.1, on the reverse strand, counting down.
TTCTGTACTTAAGGAACATATATTACATAAACCCTGAGAAGTGCACCAAGGACAACATAAAGGAATGAAGTTTCTTCTTTGACAGTCAGATATGAGGAAAGAACATAAACAGGACATAACCATTTGTTTCAGAAAAAGTGCCTATAAGGAAAAATTAGTACCACCAGAGGATAAGGACCAGTATCTTCTTGTCGTGGTTTGAGGCTTTCAAACTGTCGTGGTTTGAGGCCCCTCAACCAGTTCTGTGCACCCC